>JAAGAY010132444.1:0-23489 GCA_011801015.1 Ardeotis arabs
CAGGTTGCCCAGAGAGGTGGTGGATGCCCCATCCCTGGAAACATTCCAGGCCAGGTTGGCCGGGGCTCTGAGCAACCTGATGTGGTTGGAGATGTCCCTGCTCCTTGCAGGGGGGTTGGACTGGGTGGCCTTTAAAGGTCCCTTCCCACCCAAACCATTCTATGGTTGTATGGCATGGGCTAAGCTGTCCACCAGAAATGCCAGAGTGCAGCTCTGCAGCCCCTTGCCCACCACACAAAGAGCCATGGGCTACCTCTTGCTTCCAGGCACTTTCTGCTGTAAATCACCTGCCTGCTGTGAGTCAGCAAAACCTCTCCATTCATCACAGCCAGAATAGCTCCTGTCTGGCTGGCTCCAGCCGCAATTGCCAAAAGGCTGAGCAGCTCGTTCTGCTCCACAGACAGAATGGCTTGCCTCTTGTGCTTGCTCCATGGTTTAATTTTGATCAGTAACTGCACAGTCCATCTCTCTCTCATTCCTGTCTCCTTACTGAGGTGTCATTTGGAGACCTTGTTTCCTAAAGAGAGGCTGGATGAGAGTGGCCAAACTCTACAAAAGCGTCATGAGACAAGAGACTTCTGAACATCTTTAGCCCAGCACCTTCTCAGAGCAGGATTAGCCCCACTCTAGGCCAGGGTGGACATGTCTTTGTCCTAGCCTTGTCTTTTGGTGGTGGTGCCAAGAGACAATGAGCATCCTCTGAAATACTCAAAATTCCATTTAAATGCAAGAAAAAAACTATCCCAGTGCATCAAACACTGGAACAGTTTGCTCAGGGGGGCTCTGGAGTCTCCATCATCAGAGATACTTGAAACTCAACTGGACAATGACCTGATCAGCCTTCTCCAGCTGACTCCACTTTGAGCAGGGGATTTGGACAAGATGATCTCCAGAGATAGCCCTCTGCCCACCTCAGTGATTTGGTGATTCTGTGATTTTTCTGAAAAACAAACTCTTTACAATCTGGTGGAAAAATATTGGCCAGATCTGCTGAATGAGGAATAGTTCTTCCGGTTTTCAGGCATCTCAGACTGATGCACACAACAGTCTACACACTTACATTCTGTGGAGAAATATAAGCTCCTCCAAGGGCAAATTTGAATCTCCCACAGCTGTGGTTTTACATGGTCCAGTTTCCAGCAGCAATATTGGCTTAAGGTCATCCCTCCTTCCTCTCCCAGCTGAGAAGATGATGGAGGCCATCCATTTATTTAAGCAGCCAGGGACTGGACTGGGAACTGCTAGAGTCAAGGGACAGGGAAAATATTGCCACCAAAGACTTTGTGTTGTGGGACCAAGTCTCAAAGTAAATTCAAACTTATTTTCTCCCATGGGAACCTGTATCTCTTTGAGACAGGGCATCAGGTACCTCCATGGAAGGGAATGCAGGGCTGTTTGTCAGCAGCCTGGTGGGAGCTGGTGCTGCTGGCTAACAGCTGCAGCTGCATGCAAACTTTTTTGTCATCATTTAAAATGAAATCTTGTCACAGACTCCACACAGCCTGATGCTGTAGTTCTTATGAATAACTCAGAATAATTATCAGTCTTAAACTTGCCTAATCCTCCTAACAACCTCTCAAAATAGAGAGAAAAAAAAGGAATTATCTCCGCTGCATATGTATCGCTACTGAAGAAAAAAAAAAATCAAATAACACGTCCAAGACCATGCGCGAAATGAATGGTAGAGCAAGGAACAGGGTTATGGGGTTTCTGACTTCCAGGCCATACTTTGCATCATATTTATGGCACTGATGTTTCTTCAGAGTTAGGGGGGGAAAAAAGTACACTAATATGGGAGAAACAGAACTGCAGGAATAAATGCTATTCTGGGAAGGAAGTGAGAAATGTAGAGAAACCAAAGGAAGGGACCGAGTTCTGCATTTCTGGTTTGATTTGAGGCTGGAGGTGCTGAAAATATCACAGGTGGGCTCAGGCTGTGCCAGCATTTCCAGAAATCTGTTGCCACCTCAGGGAATGCCATCAGAGAAGATTTTGGAAAAGAACCCAAATTGTTATCAAATGAGATATTTCAGCCAAAAACGTCAAACACACAATTTTCTGTTCCTTAATGGAGACAAATCTATTTTAGAGAGGATAAAACAGAGCAGGTTGATAAGAAGGTGCTGAATGGAAGGAGAAAAACTCTGACACCAGTTATAGGCAAATACAGTATTTTTTTAAAATCCCCAATTCCTGGAGTCATGTGAGACACTCAGCTCCCATTTCTCATCATCATCACCCCCACAGTAGGCTAGGGAGGAGAACGGGGAAAGAAAGGCAAAACTCATGGGTTGGGATAAAAACAGTTTAACAGGACAACAAAGGAGGAGAAAACAGAGAGGGATAACAAAACCAACACCAGAATATACTTCAGCACATAGTTTACAATAGCTCACAGTAGATCCTGATGCCCAGCTCCCTCCTGAGTAGCAAAACCAGCCCCTCAGCACCATCCCCACTTTATACACTGAGCATGATGTCACATGGGATGGAACGGCCCTTTGGCCAATTTGGGTAACCTGTCCCAGCTGTTGGCTAATTAGTAACCTATCCCAGCTGTGTCCCTCAGCCACAGGTGCCACCAGCTCCAGCTCCTTTCCCAGTTCAGGTGAAAATTAACTCTGGCCTAGCCAAAACTAAGATACCAGGCAGCAGTGGGGATCCACAGGCTGTCAGGAGCTGAATGCCAGGAGGCTGTCCCTGTCCCTTGTGTCCTGGCAAGGACTTGGTGTTGCAGGTGGGGTCTCACCAGAGCGGGGTAGAGGGGCAGAATCCCCTCCCTCACCCTGCTGCCCACGCTGCTGGGGATGCAGCCCAGGATGCCGTTGGCTTTCTGGGCTGCGAGCGCACGTTACCGGTTCACGTCCAGCTTTTATCCACCAGCATCCCTAAGCTCTCCTCTGTTTTCACGTTATTTTTTTGCCAGCCTTTCCCTCCTCCCTGTTCATAATCCATGCCTTTACAGAAAAGAAACCTTCGCTGCAAAATTGTCTTTCCCCATAGAGAAGGAAGAGGCAGAGAGATCATACAAGGGAACATTTCTTTTGATTCAGAGCATTATTATAACAGTTTCACATTTGCAAATGGAAATATCATTTGTGGCACAAGTAGGGTCATTGCCTATTTAAAATGCTGCCTGAGGCAAAGACGCATTTCTACGTGCGCTTTTTACAGAAAGCCCTGGAGACAGCACCAGCTGGTACCCTCTTGTCCCGTGTTTTCTTCTTATGATTAAATGCGGCAGGATGTTTTTTTCCAAAGAGATCAGCCTTCATTTGTTGCCTGATGTGCAATGAATTCTTTGAGAGGTCTCCTTCCTCTGCACAGAGGAACAAGGTAGATGAGATGAACCAAGAGGGAAAATTGCGCCTGGGAAAATGTGAATGATATCTAGGAACTTTTCAATAAGAGCCTATAAGATGCCTAAAATATTTTGGTTTGTAACTCAGAAGAGGATTGCCCAGAGTCAAAGCCTTCTCCACTCAATGTCCGCAATTATGCTAAAAAACCAACAACAACAAAGAAAGCGTGTAGCTTCTATTATACATAGTGGCAAAGAAGGAGAGAAAATGAATAAGAGAAGCTAAAGGAGATGCTAATTAATGATGCAAGCAATCAACAGGTATCAATCAGCAGGTACCAGCTGGATGACCTGGCTGGTTCGAAATCTGTGATTGCCTGTGGAGCTTTCAACCATAGATCCGCAGAGAATGCTACAAGGCCTGATGCTTTTCAACATTTTTCTCAATGATCTGGAAATAAATATAAAGTTACCTATGACATAACTCACCGACTACACAAAGGCAACCCTCATGAAAAATAGGATGCATCACACAGAGCAATCTGGATCGCTTGGGGCTGTACAGCCAAAATACATGTTAATAACCCCAAGAGCTAAGCCAGAATATGGGAAAATGCAGGAAGTTGTGGCCTGAGATCTGGAGATGATTTCTTGGGAAGAAGGGCTCTGAAGGTTTTTGGGGTCGCAAAGAGCAGGCAATCAGTGGGATCTTCTGGGGAAAAAGGGTTAGTGCCATCCTTTGAAAGGGGCCTCCTGGACAAGAAGGATTAACTCTGAGTTCTGTCTGGATGATAACCGGGAAGGGTGGAAAAGTCTTGGCCACGGAGCCTGCCCAGAGAGGGACCATCTGGCCACGTATTGCCATGGTGGGGATTGCAGGATCCTCGTATTTTTGCAAACCCACTAACCTATTTTTATTTCTACATGACTGGAAAGCTGAGCCACAAGCGCGGTCGCCCACACATCGTATTTCCTCCTTATGCAACTGTTCTGAAAACTGAGCCCCATCGCACAAAGCAGGCTCATCTTCTCCTGCCAGATATACCTCGCACTACATATTGGGCAGGATGGAGGAGCTTTGTTGCAACTCGCCCGGAAAGGTGAGCCAAGGAATTAAACTGGTGTTAATTCAGCTTTGATGAAGGAACCAAGACCTGTTTTTTTTGCTCTATGTTTAATGATTCATCTGGGACACAACTGTCACGTGCAGTCCCATAGACTGGATGGTGGCACCCGTTTGCATAGAAGTATGGACCACGAAGAACCCAGTTGGGCATAAAGACTTGCAGGATTGGAGTCTTCTGGATGCCCAGACAGATAAGAAATGCTCCAAGATTGTTTGGAGGGGTGATCCCCTCTTGGGACGAAATTCTTTTGCCATCGTGGCCATTACACTTACATCTAGGGGCTATCATCATGAGCAATGGAGTGCCACTGCCTCGATGTCCCCGTTAGGGACAGTGGAAGACACTGAGTTGCTGTTTTGGATAAACTGGTCAAGTCTTTAGTGTCGCAGTGCTAATGGGGCTAGCTCTAGTGGGATCAGAGAATAGGCAGCAAAACTGAAAGGATAACAGGGACAACATAGGCTCACAGAAGGTCTGGAGACTCCTTCAGAGAATAACCAGGGTGAACCCTTCCTTATTTTGTATTCTCCTATGGACAGGCTCAGTCTGTCCTTAAGAAGGAATGTATGTCTGTTTTTCTGCACTTCCAGCCAGCATGGCCTGCAGCAGAAATCTGGTCAAAAGGTGATGACACTGTGGGTCATGGTGGAGACAGAAAGTAAGTAGTATGCTTTAGTGTATTTAAGTCTCAGAATCAGCACAGCTGTGAGTTGAATTTCCATGCAGAGCAATTTTAATGAGCTGGAAAAGGCCAGAACCTCAGGGTTCAAATTCTGCAATGGAGACACCAACCCAACCACAGATATTGGCAAGCAAACGGCAGCCGACTGGTAACAAGCATCCCCTCCCAGAAATGGTCGATGAATGCGCGAGGTTGACTGCTCATGTCAGTGCAGAGATGTTTGTGAGGAAACAGATTTTTCTCCAAGGACTTTTCTCGCTTTGCACGTGTATCTGAAATTATCTCACTGCAGGAGAAAGCTGGGGAGACTCCTTCTACCATGCATAACATGAAGTGACTTCAACATCTGAAGCATGCAAGTGGGATGCTCAAATGTTGTAGATGAGCAGGGCTCTCCTGAAATTCAGGGCAATGTGGACAAAGATCCTCTTCCCTCACCCTTTCAATCCAAAATCCAGCTAGCTACTCCAAGTACAAGGAAATTCATATGCATATAAACAGGAGACAGTTGGTTATTTCCCCCCACTGGAAACCTAGCATCCTGTTTTTCTTTTGTTTTTAAGTAAAGGCCATGACACTTTTCAGGCAGTTAGAAATCCAGCAGTAAAGAACTGGATTTTTCATGCTGGAAGAGAAGGTATTGCCCCTGCTGTGCATTATGTCTCCCTTAATAATTGATGCCTGCTATTTCAGAGGAAACTGGGGGAAAACAATCTAGAGGGAACATTTCAAGAATTGCCTGTTATGAGGGGAAGTGGCTTTCCAACTTCCATCCTGAAACCTTTAAGCATAGGTTTTAAAATAAAAACCCAAACCTAATTAAAATTAAAGCACGTATCTCCATGTCCATACAGATATTTGTGAAGACTTCTAACTTTTTGACCCCAAAGTCTATCTGGGAAAAGTGATGGACACCATGGAGAGGGTAGATAGATAAGGAGCATGAGGTTCTTCCCAAATCTCTTAGTGATGTTTTGTAACACAGCTTCGGTTTAACCTTGTCCTTGCACTTTTCACTGGGAAATCCAGCACATCATTTCCATTATGCCATGCAAATTAAGACAAATGAAAATGTCACTGAAGTAATTATGAATAATTTGTGTGTATCTAGACAGAAGCAGGAAATCCATTAGTCACCCATTTCTGAGCTGCTGGGTTGCTTTCAGGAGGGAGAAAACTGCACATTTCTGAAGAGAGAGCTCACAAGAAGTATTTTTTGAGATAAGACTAACGCTGGACTGAAATTTGGAGACATGCTATAGTAGCGCTGGACAGCTTGGGAAAATGATTACATTTTTTGTGCTTTGGTTTTCTATTTGCAAACGAGCAAAAAAAAGTATTTTGCTTTGCTACAGTATGAGGGCAGATGATCCAGTATTGTGTTAACAGCCGCGGTCCTAGCATTGTTTGGGGCTGGTGTGTGCGTACATTAAATTTAGATGCTATGAATCTGCACTTTGCTCTTATTGCAAGGCTTTTTCTTCCATTTTTGTGCAATCATTGATGCAATGCAAACTTCACAGAAGATATGACCAGGCTTTTGCATATGCTTCTCCAGGGCACAGGATGCCAGCACAGGAGATTCAACTCCCTGGACATCAGACATCTAAATATAAATTTAAATATTTGAGATGATCATCCCTGGCTCAGCTCTCTAGAATGTGATTTATCCATGCTATTTTTACCATTTCCCTCATGATGAGATGAGTTATCTCCTGGAAGTGCCCGTTTCTCTCCTTTGGCTGTGAAGGAGACTGGAGTGAACAGCTCAGATGGTGAGGGCTTGTGTGCTTGGATAAATCTCTCCTTGTGATTTCGAGCCTTCTGCTGCCTGTCTCCCAGGCCACTGCCTGGACCAGTGCCCAGGCCAGCTGGGCTGTCTGTATCTCTTTCCACCTCCTTCTAGGGGAAGGCTGCACAGGTCATCCTTTCAGGACGTTCCTAGTCACGCTAATTCCAAGTGAGTTTCAATAGAGCCATTTGTTGTAAACGTAGAAGAAGAATCTGAACAAAACATGGCTTTGGGTGATGCTCTCACCTCCTGGTTGCATCTACTCGTGCATAAGGGATGGAGACCAAAGCCCACATATAAGTGGGGAAATGTGGGCTATAGCGTAGCACGCATGGGAAAAGGCCGTTCAAACACTTCCCTGAGGACCATTTTCAAAATTTATTTAGGAGTTTACATGCCCCTGAAAGGAGTGCGATTAGCGCTTGGAGACCAATGGAGATTTTCGCTCTCTTCATATGACCTTGGCCCGGAAAAGACAATTCCATGTCATACACATCTCCGATGACCTTGCCTTATTTTGAGAAGCTTTCTGTTTTGTTACTGCTTTGGGTTTTGTTTTCTGGGTTGAATAGCTCGTTTGTCATATTTCTGCTAGACGTGAATGAATAACTGAGTTCTTCTGTAATGATCCTAACTCCTACTGGACAATCATGGCTCTTGTCAATGTTCTGTGTTAATACCTTCATGTTTAGTACAAAAATAGCTCAGCCTTCAAAAATGTGCTGTTCTGGGAGTTGTGATTAGGCAATTTCGTAAATATATATTCATCTTTCTTCCTGAGGAAATATGAACCACAAATGGTTAATCAGAAATGAGCTACACAGAGGACAGAGGAAAATCAATTATGTTGTCTTGAGCTGCTTTCTTTAATGACTTCTATGAAGATTGATATATTCACATGATAAATATGGAGGAACTAGGTGAAAAAGAGTCATTCTTTTCACATTCACCTCCATGCAAAAATATTCCTTTATGTTTTTTCTCCTAGGGCAATTTAGGAAATTATTTTCAAAGGAACATTTATTTTTGCAACTGCTAGACTCAGTTGGATTGGTAAATATCTCTGCTTCCCTCTGCTTAAAAAAAATGTGATTACAGAGAGAAGCTTAAATAGATGACTGGAGAATAAAGGATGAAAACACACAAAAAAAATAAGCCAATATCACAGAAACATAGAATCATAGAATGGTTTGGGTTGGAACGGACCTTAAAGAGCACCCAGTTCCATTCCCTTGCCCTGGGCAGGGACATCTCCAACCAGATCAGGTCGCTCAAAGCCCTGTCCAACCTGGCCTTGAACACTTCCAGGGATGGAGCTTTAATCAGTTTTAATGGAAATATTTTTAATAACTTGTAAGCTCTGAGTGCATGAGATAAACTTTTTAAATACTTGGGGATTTGGTACTTCTTTGAATGAGTCCCTCCTGAGGGATTGGCTCCAGCTGCCCAGCGTGGATCCAAGGCTATGTTATTCCATTTGTCAGGGTCACTGGGATCTGGCAGTTTGGTTTTGCTGAATATCAGGAAGAAAAAAGTTGCATTCTTTGGATCCTAGGTCTGACATCCCCACATCCTCTGCTGTGTTAAGTCGTCTGCATTCCTCCCAAGCAATGTAATGGTGCTGGTTTACACCAGGATTTGGCCCATGCACTTTCCTGTCATGTCATCTGAAAATTAAGAGGATTTTGGTTGTACCTTATAATTGATTGTGCCTATTAAATACTGCATGTGTGCATTTGACTTCTTAATTAACCCATCCTAGGACACTGCAAGGATCTGGACCAACAGCCTGGTGCAGCAGATGTGATCCTGAGAAAACATCCTCAAACCCTTGTTCCTCTTCCAATAAAAGACAACACGGCTACCAGTCTTGCCTCACAGATATCCCTAGATCACCAGGATTACAGCAGCTCTCCCATCACCACGAAGTCATGATATGGTGAGGGTCATAAGCCTCAGTTACATCTTGTGATCCATTCTGGACCACAGCGGGGAAATTTGCAGTTCGGAGAAGGTAAGTGGTGGAGTGGTTTTAGCATCCCGATATGTGTGAATTTGACTTTATGGGAAAGATAATTTGAGTCTTGCTATTTTTAGTGGTTCATCTCCATGTTGGCCAGCTCTGAGCCAAAGGCCACCAGTGAGGGTATCATGATGGTTCACGTGAGTCTTGATGTTTTGCACTAGAGGCAAAGACAGGTCCATTCCTTTATCTTCTGATCCAGATCTCAAATAACAGCATCTTAGCTATTTCAGCTGCCTGCTTCCCCTGAAACTTGTGGCTTATCTTGCACCAGAACGCCATCTGAGGATAGTACCTTCCAGCCCATCTTTGTTCCATTACCTCAACATGGAAAAGCCATTTCAAGATGGTGATTTCATTATACATCATTGATGGGGAGTAAATTATTAAAGCAGATTCATAAAAAATGAAAGACATTTTACACAGAGAAGGAGTCCTGACAGTAACCTAGATATGTCACAAAAACTGATTGCCACCAAGTAGGAAAACCTGCCCCTCATCAGAGCAAAGAGGGGTAAACTATGAAAGATGCATGAAGGTGGAAGGAGATATGAAGTGACTGGAATGACAGAGTGGGAGATAAACACATGAAGGTAAAGGAAACAAAAGAGAAAAGACAATGGAGGAAAGGGAAGGGAATAGAGGTTAAATAATTCAGGTCAGGATTTTTAAGAGCCTTGAAGAAACAAGGGAGCATAAGTCATCTAGGAATCATTGAGGGGGAAAAAAAAAACAACGAAACCCCCATGCTATTCACAGCATTAAAAAGAGCTGTTGGATTTTCTGTGCCATTTGGGCAGACTTTGACTGGCATAAATCAGCAAGGAGTCAACTAGACTGAGGGTATTTACACTCTTCTGAGGAAGTGGCCCACAAATCAGAAGGGCAAATCCAACAGATGCAATTCCAGCATTTTTGGCCACTTTACACCATAGATGCTGTTGCCCTCAAATCCTTATTGAATGCCCCCTTGGTTCTGTCTTGGTCCTTGATGGATCTGTCTGGGAGCTCCCTTCAGCCACCAAGCTCCTTCGGTCACTGCCTCATTAAATAACCCTCATGCAAATAACCCATCCAATAAGGAGTTTTGCAGCATTAATCCATGTTCATGCTGCCAGTGTTGCTGGTGGGCAAAGCATCTCCTGTGAACTTTACATGTCTCCTCAGCCCTGGGCAAAGCTTTTCCCTGAAAATCAGCAGAAGTCCTCAAAACTGTGAAGCCCAGGACTGACAAAGGGTGAAATCCAGCCTGAAACACCATCCTGAATGCTTTCCTCTTCTTGTCCAGTACTGATGCTCCTCTTCTCTAGGGGATACATCCGCCCTGGACCAGTTTTATTACCCAGCTCCCAGAGGGGGGAAATACAAAATTTTGCCTCTTGCCTCTATCTCCCTCCATTGCATTTAATTTCTGATCTGGAAATACTCCTTTTCTTTCCTTGCTCTAATTTCTGCTCTCATGTGTCGCTCCTATTTTATCCTTGGCTTTGCTCGCTTGGGGGATTCTCTTCTCGGCTGTACAGATTCGCACCGCTGCCGATACAAAGCACAGCCAGGGCTGTAAGGATGTACCAAGTACGCTACAGAGAAAAGCGGTCACGCAAAATTCAGCTGCGCCGTATTAGTCTTGCTGGTGGGAGGATAATTCCTGTTAATGACGTCTATTACAGTAATACCTCAGGATAAGGGAAAGACAGGCAGAGCAGTGAATAGCACAAAATGAGGGAAACTCCCAGCCACAAACACTTTCCAATCTAAAAAGAGAAGAACGGTAGGAAATTATTTACAGTATGTTGAGTGGGCAATACGACAGCTGGTAACTCGATTATTTTTGAGAGCTGGAGGAACCAGGGGAGGACATATGTAGGGGAAGAAAGGAGAAATGGAAAGAGAAGTGGAAGGAAGCAAGAGTCTGAGGATAGCTGTTGACACCAGGAGGAAGGAGAGGGAAATATTAGCAACAGAGAACAGAATCTGCCAGGATACAGAAATAGTTATTTTTTTCTTAATAAACAGTAAGCATACCAGCTCACAGCAAAATGAAAATTTTGGGGTGAGAAGGGGGAGATGCCAAGTTAAATCAGAACATTACATTTCTATACGAAATGAAATTTTTTTTTTTTTTTTTTTGGGTGGGTCTGAAATATTGTACCCAATCTGGTGGAAAAATATGTGGTTATTTGTGAAGTGGGCATCTTCCGCCTTGATTTGGGTCAGCATTTAAATCAACTGCCATTTCAAAATCTACCTCTGTGAAATTTCACCTTCCTGCTTCGGACACATTTCCCGGTGAAACGAAAGTGGGTGGCCCTTTGTTCCTGCTCTCACCTTGTGCTGAGCTGCTTCAGGGAGCTGATGGGGGAAAAAAATTTCTGTATTTTGGTGAATGTTAGGGTTGGCTTTTCTATGCCTCCAAGCCAGCTCCCTGAAGATCAGATACTGATGAGGGAACAAGCCTTTTTTTTTTCTCATGTTTTCCACCATGGATGTCTGGATTACTACAAATAATTGCATATAGATAAGATCCTTGGCTGACTGGATCTATGCTACCTTTTTTTCCTCGGGTGCATCTGATTCAGAGACATGGGCCCCGAGACATCAGAGAGCAACAGCCAGATGCCTGCCAGGTCCTGCTTCCCTGGGACACCAGCAGCTCCAGGGACCTGGAGCAAAACATCCTGCAGGCCACCGACGTCTGGCGCTGGAGCTTTGGACTGGGCTCCTCTCTAATAATTGTGCAATCGTGGTAATTATACACAAAAAAAACCCCCATTAATTACTTAATCATGTGTAACAAGGAGCCTTCAGCTACTAAGCGAGGCACATGCTTGGCGCAATTATTCACAGGCATGTAATCTACTTCCCTTTGTACTGAATATTTCATTAGTTACTATTCACATCTTCTCGCAGGTGCTTTGCAATGGTTCAGTGATTGGATTTACCCTGCTTTCCTCTTGGCTTGTTCCAACGTTGTCGTTACAAATATTTCTCGGTATTTTATCCCTTTAACAAGGAGGTTCTTTCCAACCTTCCTGCTGCCAAAGAGAACTCACCACCATGTGAACATCAGGAGCTTGAGGCAATTTTAGGTTCTTGCTTTGCCGTCAAGGTCCTTTGCATGGATCCCCTTGATTTTGTCCCATGCCTGCACAGCTCTTGGCACCCTTGGGATTTTGGCCATCACTTGCATTTTCAATTTGAAATACTTGAAAGACTTCTCCAAGCCCAAGGCAGATTCCTTCTGAACTACACCCAGCACACCAGACCCTCTGTTTTTGGAGAGCTTTGGACCTGCCATGGTCCATGGAAGCTGCCCAGCTCTCTCCACCTCTGATGAAGTAGCTGCCTTGCATCATTAATTTGGGAAGGAAGAGCAGCCTTCCGCTTAAAGGTAGCGCTTGCAGAAAGTAAAGCAAATCCCAGCTCTAAAAGTGTTGTAACACTTCAGCCTAAACCTAGAACTATTTATTGGACTGTGCTGGGGCAGTGCCTTGCTGGAACTGCAGTCTGGCTACTTTGTGCACATGGCTATCTACGGGGGACAGGCTGTAGGACTGGACTAAATCTCCCATCATGTGCTACATGTGTCACACCGACATAGGGAACCCCACCCAGAAAAGATGAGCTAACAGAAGAACCAGACCTGCTAATCCCATAAACCAGCTGCAGTCCTCCTACAACATTTTCAGTTCTTACTTGACCATTTCTCAATTAAGCATTTTTTAAAAATGCTGAGGAGGAATACTAACTTGCCAGCAAGTTTTGGTGTCTCATCCAGCATTTCCCTTAAATAGCAAATTGAACAAATTGAATGTTAACAGCCTCAGAAAAAAAGGTCTGAGATGTTCTTGGCTACCACACAACGACAAGGGGATCGACTAGATGTTGCACAAGGCGTGCTTCACCTGGCAACATCCAAGCATGAGTTCCTGACTCAAGTTAAGAATTTATATTCATTAAACCTTCCAAGGATTTTTGAAAAGAGTTGTTGATCCTACCAACTAGGCTGCCAGGATAATGTCTGAAATTGAATATGAAGCTTCTTCATATGAGTTATGGAAGTGAATCTGATCTCTCTGTTGCCCGTGTAAACTAGACAGACCATTGAAACCAGTGTCTTCTCGCAGCTATGAATAAAGGGAGAATCGGACTCAGTTTTCTTTCTCTGACTTTACTGAATATCAATCAAGGCACAGACATGCTAACTGCAGGACGCAGATCCTGGTGACAATAACTCTTCCGTGCTTGAGAGACGAGAGAAACTGTCATTCAGCTCTGATCACCAGCTTTATTGTATGCCAGCCAGACGATACACATTTCATGCAGACTATACGTTTGCTCCAACCGCCGCTCAGAAGAAAGCGCTCGACTTCACGTGCGTTGCTCTTGCACTAAGGTACTTGGTTCTTGGTCTGTAGCACCAGTGTTTTTTTCAGGGCTCCTGCAAGTAGAGAAAGAGCATCATTGCAAAGCTGTCTGAGCAATCGGATGGTGCACGGAAACAAAACACCACCCCTGAGTTGGAATTTGCCCTGTGACAAGTGGCTCCGCAAACAGCCTACACGTGTTTGGTATGTCCTCAGGCTGACTGGTGAGCCTGGTCCTGCTCCAAAACTCATGGATGCCCACCAAATTAGGAGGGCTGGAGCTCTTGACTTTTTAAGCAGCCCCTGGTTCAACTGGGACCAGGATCAGGCTCACCCATCAGCTATGAAAAATGCTTGCCAATTGATTATAACCTGCATGGAATGAGCACCTCGCTGTAAAATTGTCTCACGAAGAAGCAGCTTGTTTCCCTTGAGGCCGATGGTGAAAGCCCTTTAATGCAGGGGAGCTGAGCTCTTGTGCTGCTCAGAAAGGAACCGGCAGGAAAGCAAGGCCAGCTAACACATGCTATCCCAAATCTGAGAGCATCCCTTCTCCTCAGTGCCTCCAGGAGACATCAGGAGGTGATGGTGGCACCAAGGCATTGGATGCCTGTTAGGATCGGCTCTGGGGCCAGCTCTGTACCTGGGGTAATCTTGGATGGGAGCATAGGAGAACAAAGCCTGGGAGTTAGGGTAGATGCTGCCAGGAGCTCTGGATGAGTGCTGGAGGGAAGGTTGGGTCTTGTTGAAGTGCAGAGGGAGAGATGGGGAAGGAAAGACCTGTGGTGGAGGAGTGAATTGATCTTCATTAGGAAAGAGAAGGAGGATCTCCAGGGATGAGGAGAGATGCGTGATGGGTGGAGAGGGATCTATGAGGCTGCAGAAAGCAGATGGAGAGGCAGGAGAAAGCTGCTCAGCTTTAAAATGGGCAGCTTTGCAGGGTGGTTGCATTAAGGGACTGTGGAGATCCTCCTTCATCCCCCAGCCTGACGTTGGCTTTGTGCAGGGAGCGGTTCCAGCCTGCAGGTTAAAGGAGGGAAGGAGAGGTTGACACCATGTCCAGGAGAAGAGATGCTAATTATGGTCTCCTTGGCCCGTGAAACCAGCCCAACCCAGACACATGAGTCAAACCATCCCTGCGTGTGAGTCTCATGGGGCAGGACCATGTGGAGAGCCCTGGGAGAGCAGCTCTTGCTTGATACTCACCTGCATCCCACCCTTCGTGCATACAGTGAAGAGAGACTTGCTGCCAGAAGCTGCTGGCAGAGGTTGGTAAGGCCTTTCCCCTGTGTCCCCAATGTAAGAAAACCGCTGAGTCCTTCCAGCCTACCAGTTCCTGCGGGAATGAGGTGAGCCAACCACCGCAAGTCATGAGATTAGGGGAAAATGCAGGGCAGCTCCTCTTTGGAAAGATGCCCCGCTGTCAGGTCAGACCAGGTCCACACTGCTCATGCATTCACATCTGCTAGGACAGGACCTGTTGCCCAGTCTCTGGAGAAGACTGGAGATGCCTGCACGTCCTTGCCAGCAAAGAACATGCTCAAGGGCACTTGCACGTGCAGGCTGGGCAGGTTGAAAGCTGCCAGCAGCAGCTCCAGATGCCAAGCCACACTCTTTAAGCACGTCTTCACATCTAATCCGGAAGGATGCAGTAATTATGGGGCCTGAGGTCAAATCTTCCTGTGCCAGTGGGCATGTGACGATCCAGGTTGTGGGTGGGTCAACATCAGACTAATCCCACCTCTTCCTTGGTGTCCAACCCTGCTCTTGCTGCTGCCCTGCATTTCAGAATAGAGCTTGAAAGCCAAAAATCACCTCTCCCTGGAGCAACATAAACTGTTTGAAATCACCCTCCGTCAACACTTCCCTTAGTCACCAGGGGAATCTGCCCTTCTTGGAAGCTGTGGTGTGGTACCTCTCCATTGAGGCAGCCAAGAAAGCTGGTGCATGTGGCGCATGTTTGCGTGGCAGATACTTCTTCATCTTAATCCGTCGGCTCTTTTCTCACGAGTGTGTGCATCCTTCAGCCATGCAATGCCACATTACGTTCAGCCATGTATTGCATCCCATCCCTGTCCTCTTTGTTTGCATCAAATAATAATTGTGTGATCGTCCTTCCCAGTAAAGCTCATTCTGAACCTGTTTTAAACCGGAAGGAGCATGAGGGGGAGGTGATTACATTGTTTTCCCCAGGAATCGGTATCCAGGGACAACATTGCACAGCCTCTCACCAGGAGAACAGCCCTGGTGCTCTCTGCGGGGCTGCACAGCGAGGTCTGGCCGTGGGTACCAGCCTTGGGAAGAGTGAGATGGGAGGGTGCAAGCCAGAGGCTTGAAAGGAAAGCCTGATTCTGAAAAAATAATGAGACCTAACACAGAAAGAGCAACATTTACAAATGATCTTTGTCTTAGCTGAGCAACGAAAGGTTCAGAGATCTTTGTCCTCATGAGGCCAGCCAGTGGAACACCGTTGCCTGGTGAAACCCATGTGTGTAGGAGAGATTAATTTTGTGACGTGACAAGGTGAGAAATGGAGAAGAGATAGATTGGAGGTGACAGATCATTACTCAGGTTATGGCTGAGAGAGTGATGCAGAAAGATTACGAAATTCAGCAGGGGTTTGTTTCCCAGAGGCAGCACCTGGTGTCTGCAGACAATGAAAGGATGACCACTGCAAGCACACAGAGCATGGTCTCCTCTTCGCTGGTCCTGGTGTAAAAACAGGGAGCTGGGATCTTGCGAGCTGGGGTCTAAACTTGCCTCTGATGGCGGTGGACACCAGCAACATTATGCCATTCTTCACAGACGTGGAGGACCTGTTCGTGGCTCACCCCTGTTCCTCTGTGGATTCGGATCTTGGTGATTTGGTGGCTTCATATCAAAACAGAGCTGCTGACACTTGTCATCTGCAAAATTATCTTCATTCAAAGCAGTCTAACTTTTTGGAAGCTCTTATCAGTCCGTATAGACAGGGCCAACTCCAAACACAGGGAAAATTAAATGTTGCCTTCAAAAGCAACTAGAAGCAGCAGGAATCTTGTCCTCATGGCTCAGAAAGAGCAAAATAGCCCCAGGCACACATAGCTGTGAAGTTTGGCACTGAAAGGCCATTTTTTTCAAAGAACCATGAGAAATTTTTCCTTTCTTTCCCAGAGAATTCAGGTGAGGAGTTGGCTCTCCTCCACGGAGGAACTGCCCTTTGGTTAGGACCCTCACCCAGGAGGACAGTGGCAGGTTCATGTTCCTCAGAAGATACCAGCTCATCGATTCCTGGGCAAATGCAATTAACAATTAGGTTATAGGATACGGAGAGTCACTTCTCTCTTCTGAATGCTTTACGGCCCTTTGTGCACCCAAGTTTGCTGTCTGTGATAAGTGACGAAAATAGAATCAAGTTGTCTTTGTCTTGGAAAGTGGCCTTAATGTTGTACTTCATTATCTGGTCTCAGTTACACTCCTTGGGAAGGGCAACAGCAGCAAACAGGGAGGCTAAAGCTTTAAATTACAACAGAGTTTAACCAAATGTCCACCTGCAAAGCAGCAGATATACATGCACTTAGAAAGCTCTGGCAGCAGAAATTTAGATGTTAGAAGACTTCAACATACCCCCAAGGTCAGCTAGGGACCTCATTGGCATGCAGGAATATTGCCCTAAATACCATTGAGTCCCTAAAACTGCGCAGCTGAGATTTTTGGCTGCTGTTTTAGGTTGTTCTAGAGCTTTTTCACTCTTGGAGGTCGGAGTTTGGAGGAGGAGGCGGCAGCACTGTGAAAGCATGGCAGGTGGGCCGTGGTGACACATGGGAAAGGATGCAGGGCATTACCTGCACCAAGGGATCCTCTTTCCAGGATCTACACTGAAATCCCTGGACTCTGGAGATGTCAAGCACAACCCAGCTGCAGGTCTCATTTGTTCTAGATGAGATCTCCAGGCTCTTCACTGAACACGATTGGACGTCCTCACACATTTAATCTCTTCTATCTGCTCTTGCACAGCACCACTGAAGGAAGCCCAGGGGTTGGAACACTGCTTGATCCTTCTCCCATCCATGTCCACCAACCAGCTTCAGTGTGTCCTGGAGTTAGGTCTTCAGACCTAACTCCTGCAGATGGCCCATGAAACCAGACTGATGGCCATGCTGTGAGCTCAGCTCCTTGCTCACCGTGACAAGGAGTCTCCTTTGCTTTCTGGCAGGGTGGTGTCACACCACTGGCAGTGAGGATCACAGTAAGGGTAGAGGAACTCAGCTGCTCCTGCGTCATCCCATGTGCGTGTGGAGCAGCTGGGAAGAAGCACCATCTCCATTTGCACCAATAGCTCCAGCCAGCACAGACCAAACTAGCATGTTTGAGCAATAAATTAGGACAAGGAGGGAGTAAGGACGCACATGGGACTTAGTCACAATTGGGTCCCTGCTGTACTCACAAGTTGAAGGGACCACAGGCAGGTCTCGTTACAGCCTGGGATGGAGGAAGCAGATGTTCAGGGCACCTTCCGAACCACAAGAAGCCTCCTGGGCATCCATCTCTGAAGCATATCCTGCTGCTCAGCCAGCTTTTGCTTCTTCCCCCATGAGGTGCATCTGCTTGGCTTTCCACTGACGCACTTCTGCCCAATGTTTTCCACAATGTGCCAGGAAATGCAGTTCCTTTAACATCGGCTGCCTCCGCTCTGGGCTGCAAGATTTCTCCTTCGTTCTCCTCTGTTGCTGCATTTGTTGAGCCACCTGCCAGTCCAGGACATCTCTGCATTATGCTGGAGAAAGGCCAACCTCTTTATGAGATGCACCAGAATTGCAAAGGACAGGAGATCACACAACTCTGAATATGCCGGGCTCCTACGTAGACAACAAAACTTGTTTCTGTGGCTGCAAAAAAGAAAGGAAGGTGCCAGGGAACAAAAATGCGAGCAGAGTCATCCCAAAAGACAACGGATAGAGCTGTGGCAGCAGGACCGAGTGCCGAACTGGCCACGAGGACAGACACACAGTGCGCTTGCAGACACATCTACTGAAGCCACACCAAGAAACGAGAGAGAGGAAGGGCAGTCGGTTGGTGAGGTATCGTTTATTCCAAGCAGTGGGCGTTATCACACAGTACAGGCAAAGAAAAAGGCTTACAGTCCGAGAGAGACAGGACATGAGACAGTAACTTGGGGAGGATGGGAAGGAGAAGGTCCTTGGTAGAGCTGGGTATTGGATGACATGGAGGGGAAAGGGATGGAGGGTTGGAGAAGCGGCTGTGGGACAGACATGGAAAAGCTGGCAGGGAAGATGGAGAGAAAATTATTTTGAAGGCAAGAAGGAACAGCAGCACGGTGGGCAGACGGGGTCTGACGGGTTGGTGAGGGCACTGAAGACTGCATGGGAAAGAACCACAGAGACAGAGAAGCAATGAGACCTGGGCAGAGGGGAGGGAGCAGGGGCAACGGCGGCAAGGACATCCACTGCCCTGCGACTCCAAAGCAGTACCTATTTCATTAAATCAAAGGTGCCTTGCTGGCTCGTGGCTCTGCTGATAAATCTCTTGGCTCCAAAGAAGGTGGCCACAGCTGAACTGGTCCTGAGTTGGGTACTAAATCCTGAACCAGGCCAAGGAGCTGGTCAGTCTAACGACCAGGGACTACTCTCAGGATTTCCCTATCCTGACCAGCGGGTACTGGCACCATCAAGTGCTCCTTGGTGCTATGTAACTGACGACAGACCCATTGTGCGGCGAGATTCCCTCCACCATATGTCGTGCAGGCTTTTCTTTCATCCCGGGGCTCGTATCTCCTCCACATGACCGTCACAATTAGGGAGCTGTTTCCAAGGGTGCCTGCAACAGAAATTAAGACTGCTTACAAGCAATCCATAGTTCACAATAAACCACCAGTCCTGAAGTATTCAGAGCTGTGTTACCCCTCATTGCAGACCTCTCAGCTTGTGAGTAGACCCAGTGGCATTATTGGAATTGCTCCCAACCCAGAAATCTCACATGAATAAGGGCAAATGGACGTGGGCTGGGGAACACTGTCTCAGGTTGCCCAGAGAGGTGGTGGATGCCCCATCCCTGGAAACATTCCAGGCCAGGTTGGCCGGGGCTCTGAGCAACCTGATGTGGTTGGAGATGTCCCTGCTTCTTGCAGGGGGGTTGGACTGGATGGGCTTTGAAGGCCCCTTCCAACCCAAACTATTCTAGGATTCTGTGATTCTAAATCCCCAACTGGATCAACTTACCATGACACTGCTGGAAACAGGGAGAGCTGAAGCCCATGTCCGAACATCACAATATTTTCCAGCTGTGCAAAAAATACTGTTCTTAGTGCTGAACATGGCCGTGTCATCACATTCATACTAGCAAATTTCTTCTTCCTGTAGAGCTTCTCTTCTCTGTCTGATGTTGCTTTTGCTGTTGAGGATGGTGGTGATTCCTTGGATGCTGGGAGGTACCAGCTATGACAGAGACATCTTCTTAAAAAGTCCCTTTCCCTCCTGCACTGGCACATCTCTAAATAAACCCTAAATCCAAAAGATGTTGCGACACAAGAGGCTGCATCCATATAAGGGCTGAGATGTCAGCTGACGAAATTTCCGTACTCCTCCTTTGACCTTGCCTTACCAGTCAGGGATGTAAGAATGGTAACAGAGGTTTTCAAAGGAAGCTCAGAGATTCGGAAGCGGCAAAATCAGCAAATCGCAGTTCTGTGCTGAAGGCATTTAAGTCTGACGCAGGGAACGGGATGGAGGGCATCAGGCAGGAACCTCTTCATCCACCCACGCACAAGTCTGAAGGGCTGAGGGCGCGCTGAAGCCCTCAGCACGCAATGTATTTGAAAGCAACTGATTAAAATTGAAAACATGTTGGTCCCCCCTCATGGGGCTGCTCACACCCTGTGCAATCGAAGCAACACCTCTGCAAAGCCGCACTCAGATGCTCCGTTATTGAGTGTGAGAAGCAGTCTTGACCCTTTAAATTAAACATGCCAATATTTCCTCCCCTCTCTTTGTCCCCTCACCAGACATCACCATGGGCCATTAGGAGCACTTTTACTCCAGCCAATGTCTCTTTGTCTTATAAGACAAAGCATTTCATTTGGAAACATTCCAGGCCAGGTTGGATGAGGCTCTGAACAACCTGATCTAGTCGAAGATGTCCCTGCTCCTTGCAGGGGGGTTGGACTGGATGGGCTTTAAAGGTCCCTTCCAACCCAAACCATTCTATGATGCTATGATTTTTAGTAACCCACCTCAGTGCTTTGCACAGACATCGTTCTCACAACCCTTGGGAAAAAGGCGGGCAGTGCCCGTCACTAATGACTTGGCAAGGATTAAGGAGTCAGTAGCAGCGGGTTCAGACAGTGATGGTTAAAGACCAGGGAGCCCCATCAATGACTGGTCTTTGAACTATCAACATTTTCTCCAACACAAGCTGTGAAGGGGTGAAACAATAAATCCCCGGAACCTACAGGTCAGCTGAAAGACTTTGAAGATCGTATAGTCATGCGTGATCGATGAAGGGATGAAGCTAGTGGGGAAGGGAGAGGGAAGGCAGGGTGATACAGCAGGGCATCAGAAAGCAGCGCTGTTATTAGCATGTAGTCACAGATGGAGTAAATTCTGAAAGCGATTTATAAACCAGGCAGGAATGAGAAACAGCACCCCAGAAACCCTAAGTGAGAAAAGGGTCGATGCTCCACGAAAGTCAGCAGAGCTGTGTTGGAGGAGAGATTTCAAAATACAACCCCAGTGCAGATGACTTTCCCCAGGCTGGTGGGGATGTTATTGGGATAGCCATTAAAAGAGAAAACCTGGTTTAAAACAAAAATTGCAGGTAGGAGCTTATGGGCTGATTAAAAGAAAAAAGAGATGAAACTTAGGTTACGGTTCACCATTTAAAATAAAATTGTGCCCTCAGCCCTGCTCTCCTCGACCATCATTTTCTCCCAGTAGCAAACGCTTTCACTGATATAAAACCAGTGCCGTGCACTTCCAGAGACACCACTGAACGCCTGCTCAGCGGCGGCGAGGCTTGCCACACACCGAAAGTGCTCAACTCAAGAATTTGCCACCTTCTCTCTATGAGGATTTATAGCACCTTGACCCCTCTCACGGGCTTTTCTGGTGGTTTTGGACCAAAGCACATCCATAGCACCTCCCCTCCCTCCAGCTCTCCATGAGGCTTGGTTTTTCGCCTCCTGATCCGGTGCAAGGTGGACACGGGCAAGGTGCAGGGCGCTCACCGCATCAACCCTCTGCTCCAGATACGGTAACACGAAGGAAAGAAAAGCGAACTACCTGCTCCGTCCACATGACTTCACTCTCCATCTTCACATTTGCAAAGGCTTAGCTCTCCCATCACGCTAATCTGAGGTTAGCAGCCAGCGACACAAAATCTGATTACGGTTGGAAGGGCGTTTCTGTCCCTTAAATGTGCTTCTTATCGAGAAAACAAGATCAAGGAGGTGGTATTCGTCTTTAGCATTTATTTATCATTGGAAAAAAAGAAAAAAACCCCTTTGAGCAAGCAAGGATCACAAGCACGTCACAATCAATTGGCTATACATTAATTTGTGTGTGTGTGTTTGTGTTTGTGTGTGTCACTCTCAGTAGGACAGCAAGAATGAAGAAGCACCACGAGGAGGTGTGCTCAACACATTACAAGAGACAATTTGTGATACGCAACCAAACCCAGGCCACAAAATATTAATTAGACACTTCCTATCTGCCTCCAAGAGGCAAGAGTTTGTGGAATTCGTGGGAGCCACGGTGTTTTTTTTTTTACGCCGGACGCGTTGCAAATGAAGAAGCGGGTGATTGGTGTTGCGAAGCAGTCAGAAAACAGGAGCTCAGTCAGCAATTAGCACCATTTTTGCAGAAAGGAGTCACAGTACAATACAGTGAAAATGAGAAAGCAAGCAATAGACAGCACAGGAACTTCCACAAGGGTAAAAAGCAAAACATTTCTTTTTTTTTTTTTTTCTCTTTTTACAAGGAAAGCAAGACATGTTACAAATCAGCGGTGAAACAGAACCAGCGTTGTGGTAGCTGGGAACACGGACCAGCAGAGCATCCCAGTGGGATCGACAAGCTCAGAGTCCAAAGTGAACTGGAAACGGCAGAGATTTGGTCTCCTTTCTGATAAAACCTGAGTGGGTCGGATGGGCGTAAAGTCTGTGGAAGGTGGAGCAGCGCAGGATTCCACCCTGACTCTGCTGCAGTTCCTGGCATTCAGTGCGATGCTAAACTCTTGGATGTATGCTGAGGACCTGGCGCACGTGGAGCAAAGGCCAGGATTTCTATCCGCATTTTGTTGCTGTCTGAGAGGGAGGTCCTCAAACCCTACCAGCCTCCCGGGTTCTTTCTGCAAAGATTGAAACCTTCCAAGGCTCATTCCTCCCACCCAAAGAGAGGTGGCCAAAATAGGTAGCTCAATGGCCTTTGGAAAGTTCCTTCACTAAGAGGGAATTTAGACCACTGGCTAGCACTTCATACCTATCTTTGTAGTTAGATGCCGCCAAAAATTTAATGTATTAAGGAAACATAAGGTCATATTCTGACCACTCACTGTGCATGTTTCATTCAAACATCATGATGGATGCTCTTCATTGAGAAGAAGCAACCCTGAAGCCCTAGATGATGATCCAGAGTCATGGAGATGCTTGGATTAGCTGGTTCAAGCATCTTAAAAATGTTCCTTGGGCAAAATTTGGTTAGCCTTGAAGTCAAGGGCCAAATTCCCATTGAAATCAAAGTCAAATGGTGGCAAGTGTACTGTCTCTTTGAATGTGAAGCTTCGGGCCAAAAAATAATGGGGAGAATCATTTGGCATGGTCTTTGCTTATGTACACTGAGATCTGTGTGTTGGGGGCTATTGGTAATGTCTACGTGCCTTCCTGACATCTTCTGCCTGCTGTGACACGTCATCTCCACACTGTTGCTATATCTTGTGACAGGAAAGGACATAACTGAGGAGTGTGAAGATGGATGAAGCATCTAAATGCCAAGGAATCACACCAAGTCTTGGAAGCCCAGGCTGCTCTGGCCAGTTGTCCTGTGTACGATGGGGTGGGAAGAGCTGTGAGCGGCACTCTTCTCCACCAGCTCAACGCAAGCCTTTCGCCGAGCTGCTCTGGAGACAGAGCGGAGCTTTGCGCTCGAGCGGTGCTGCGGGGGCTTCTGAGCACTCAGAAAAGCAATGGTCAATATGGACAGGTCA
>JAAGAY010132445.1:0-109656 GCA_011801015.1 Ardeotis arabs
GGGGGGGGGGGGGGGGGGGGGGGGGGGAAGAAAAAAAAAAAAACCAAGAACTATCAGGAGATACAGGGCTGTAAGCAATTGCTGCTGAGGGGCAGAGGTGGTCAAGCAAGCGTGGTCCTAATAAGCTCCCTTAATGGCCTTTACTGGTGTGTGGCTCTGCTATCATACAGGAACCACTGGTGGGAGGCACTGGTAGCTTTTTGGGAGCTCTTTGGACCCCAGCTGCTGAGCTCTCTGGCTGTGCTGGCACTGGGGCTGTGTAGCGCAGGCTCTCCTGAGGGTCACCTTACCTAGGCTGTGTGATCAGACAGGACATATTCCTTGTCCCTGCCCTTAACAAACCCTGCCTGACCACTGCCAGCACTAACCAGGTGAGACTTAAATACTTCCTTGCTTGGGCGTGAGGCTCCTTTGCCAGAATTGTAACTGCCCCTGTACAGGTCCCCCACTCCTCCAGCTTTGCTGCTCTGGGGCAGTGAGAGGGGCTGGGGAGGAGCAGGGCTATGGAATAGCAAGGAGGGCAGTTTGCAGCATCCCACCATCCCAGCTTTTCTGTTCTGCTTGGATGTCTTGAGCTGAAGCAGTGTTCCTACCTACGTCCACTTTTGCAATGGGAAGAGGAAGCCAAACGGCTCCCACGTTTCCTTGTGCCTGTCTCCTACAAGGCATGACACGCTGATGCCCTCTTCCTGTGAGCCTCCAAAGACACAGCTCCGCTTGGACCCGCGCGGTTGGCTGCTGTGACAGCATCATCGGCCCTGGCAGCTTGGCAGGGCTCACTTCTGCCGCAGCTGTGTTGTGCGCTGCAGTAAGGGCTCGGGGGACCAAGTGGCAGGATCCGTCCCACTCACCAGCTTCCTCCTGCACTGCGGAGGGGAGCAGGGAGCTGAGGGTCCAGCCCAGTGTGCAGAGGACGAGCTGCAGAAGCTGTGGCTGTGTCCTGTCATCCTGAGCAGTGTGCTTCTATTTGCTCTTGACCTGCCTGGCGTGAGCGCAGACTGGGGCTTGGACAGCCCTTCTGGAAGCCCAGAGAGGAGGTGACCTTCCTGGCAACACCTTCCCTGGATCCCATCCTAGTCTCTCCTCCTGTTTTTCCAGAGATGTATGTTTGCAGGTCACCATGAGCCTAGATAGGCTCATACACCCTCAGTGTCACCACACAGGCAGGAGATGTTTGGTTGGGGTCATTAATAAGGGGCCAGGCCCCTCAGCACCAGCCTGGAAACCACTGATGTGCTGCGACAGGAGCCGCCAGCTCCACTGAGAGCATGACACTTCACTCATCTTCCACAGCGGCTGGCAAAAGGGCTTTTGTTTACTCAGTTTGGCTCTTGCTTGCAGAGAGTAAACATCGTTAGCAGAAGAGCTGTGCTCATGCGGAGCAGAGGGCAGGCTGTGCCATGGGAACGCACCCCTCTGAAGGACACTGCATCCTGGTGTAGGAGACGTGAGCTTTTGGATATAAGAAAGCTAGAAGGTGGTGTTGTCTGATACTTTATTAGCTTTGAGAACTTGCCTTCTCTTCTCAGCATGGCTGTGATCTGAGCCATCCCTCCACCAAACCTTCTTTGGTGCATTCCCTCCCTCTTCTCCCATGCTGTGCAGGGTTACGTTGAAGCTGGCATGGAGCGAGTGCTGAAAGTCTATTACCTGCCGGGAGTGCCTGGAGTCTTCTGCAGGACTTTCCAGATCCAAGTGGGTCACCTGGAGCAGGAAAAAATTTCCCTGAAAGGAGAGGGCAGCTTTCCTAGGATCTGCTTGGACCTGCCCAGGAACATCAAGGGTAAGCACTGCCTGTCTGCTCCGCAGGAAGGTCCTCTGTTTTGGGGTTTGGTTGGTTTTTTTTTTTTTTGGCCCCCTTATATTATACGTCCCTAGGGCATCTTACACCCACCTCCACTGAGCCTGGAGGTTTCAGGGCTGTCAGACCAACACTCAGCCTTCTGGTTGCTTCCCAAGTCTCTTGAAGCCCATGTGGGCTTTGCCCCAGGAGCCATCCTGCAGAGCTTACAGTGTCTCTGGTGGCCTGGGAGATGATGGCTAGACAGAAATGCTTGGGAAAGCATTGCGGGCTGACAGGGGTTTTGGCAGGGTTGGATTTGCATCACATTGCAGGGGATGAGGTGCTGCTATGTGGGGAGGTAAATGGGTGGGAGTAAACACCACGATTCATAGAAAAAAGCATCATCCACTTTCCATACATTGCTGGAGGAGTGTGTTTCTGGGAGAGGCCAGTGTCAGGGGAGTGGGGCTTCCCAGCTTAAATGGGAATGGTGCTGTGCCCAGACTTCTACTTGTGGATGTTTTTTTTCCTTCAGGAAATGAAAAATTTGAGAAGATCCTCAAAGAGGCGAAAGAAAAGATGGAAGATGACAGCCAGAGAGATGGAGCAGTTGTTCTGGGGGATGCTGCAGCTACAGAGCCACGCACGGACGACTCGGGCACTGTGGTGAGATCAGCTGCTGCCCTGTTTGGCACAGGGTGCTCCCCCTGTGTCATTTGGGCCCCTTGTATCCCACAGCAGGCTTTCCAGCACCCTGCTGGCACTTGGGACCTCCCTGCCTGCAATCATGAATCAGCTTAGCATTGCCCAAGGGACTGCCCACCTCTGGGAGTTGTCCCTCCCGCAGATGCAGGAGCTTCCTGACCCTGAGGAGAGATCCTGATGGCCATGTTCAAGTCACTGAATGTGTGGTACTTTGCAGTGGAGATGCAGGTCATCGCTGGGGTGTTCGTTGCTCACAACCCAAGTCCTGCCAGGGTTACAGAGCTTAACAGCAGCAGCCTGGCCTGTGCCCTGGGACTGTGCCGTCAGTGTTCACCTCCAAGAGGCACCAACTTTATCGTGGTTCCCTTTTCAAGAGAGCTTTTGTCCAAGCTCTTTTGGCACTGGCTGGTGGCAGGAAAATACTTGGAGCACTGGAAGGTTCATGGCTTGTCTGTTTGTCTGGCCAGATCAACTTTTATAAAGGTGACTGGGCAAGCAAAGATGCCGGAGTTCATTTCCCGTGAGATGAGGTCCTGGCTAAGTGAGCAGGGAGTGTCACAGACACTGAGCAGCAAGACAGGAGGGCCCTGTCACCCCTCTCAACAAGGGCGGGGTGGGATCCTATTTCAGAGACAAGCCTGTGCCTTAGGAAGGACTTTTGCTAACCAGCCACTGTCTTTCCTTTCCTCAGTTGGACGCTCGGCTGCAGATGCAGATGGAGCAGATGCTGATAGAGGAACACGCCCTGGAGCAGCAGAAAGTTCTGACCTCTGGTGCCCCAGAGGACACTGCCTTTGACCAATGTGCTCGTCAGAGGCTTCTCAAGTTAGTGGGGACTCGTGAACCCTATCTTCAGGCACCCAGAGGTGCACCGCTGCTCCTGAGAGCTCCTTTTGCCTCCAGAGCTGGGAGTAGCAGGGGACTTCAGAAGGGATCTGATCCTGATGGATTTGACGTGCTCCCTGTGAGCAGCAGCGTGTCCTCACCTCCACAGTGCTACCCTGAGCTTTGGAGGTGCTCAGCTCCCCATACATGATGCGTTCTGCTCTTAGAGCTGAGCAGGTCCAGTGCAGACCATCAAGCCTGCCCAGACAGCACAGACACTATCCCTGCTGACCAGCTCTGAAAAAGGCAACGTAAAGCTGGCAATTTTTTTGAAACAAACAGATCACACTAAGCAAAAAGAGCAGGGGGTTGCACAGATATTAGCCTGATAAACCCTAAATAACGTGGCTTGGATCTTGATGGGGCTGCAGGGCTTGCCTAGGTAACTTGGTCCTTCTCTTTGCTCCTTCATGATGTGGCACGGTAGGCTCCAGTTCAGGAAGAAGATGCTCTGCAAAACAGATGGTTTATGTGTTTTCCCTAGTGGGATTGCTCTGGAAAAACACCTTCCCATGAGTCTTGTAGCTGTTGATTACTGCATTTACTGGTGCTGCTTTGGGAAGGGTCTGGTTGCAGAGTGGTGAAGATTCCTGTGGGGCCAAATCTTATTACAAGGTCCTGAAGCAATTTCAGGTTTGGGCTGTACCCCTGGCTCAGCAGTTCCACTGAGACAAGTGGAGGTCCAGTGAACTTGTCTACAATGACTTTTCGTAGCAGAGGAGCCATGATCAGTATCCATTTTAATCTAATTTTGTTTTAAGTTTCCATTGCTAGCTGATAAAACCTATAGCCTATGCTCTCTGTGATTTTTTATTACCAGATGGTCAGGCCTTGGGTTTCAGTGGCTGGAGTTGAGTTTTTACAGCAGTGGATGCAGAAATATCCACTTTACTTGCATCTTCCACCTACTTGGAAATGTAGCCAGGCTGTGGTTTAAGGACTGTCCTTACTCCTCCTTTCAGGGCTCAGCTGCCCGAGTATGTCCTGGACTTTGGCTACGTCATTCCTGGTGACATCCACACGCACATTGTGAAGGTCACCAACACTGGGCAGTTCCCTGTGTCCTTCCACGCCGAGGGACGGGTCCTGTGTGACACAGGTAACCATTGCTGGAGAGACTTCATGTGGACTTGAAGGAGCTATCTCTGACAGATAGCTTAAGCCATTGGACATGGGGAGTTTTCTGAGTGCTTGTCCGTGTAGCTTTTTCCTCCTTGTGACCCTCTGCCTGGTGCTTTACAGCCTGTCTGTGTCTGAAGGGTGGTCAGGTGTCTCCTCTAAGCTGTTTTCCAGGGAGCACCACAGCATGGGGGAGTCTTAGCTGGAAATTCTCCCATGGAGAGATTTGTGCATCCTTCCCTGGGATGCTTGATGAAGGAGTTGCTGGAGATCCTCAACTGATGTGTTTCCTTTTTACCATGTGGACCTTGGACTCTGGCTGCGAAAACCCTTTCTCCTTCTGTGGTGACAAGGGAGGAGGAATGGCAGGCTTCTCCAGAGATGCAAAGGGATCCTTCACAGAGCTCCCAGCCAGGACACCCATATGGCTTTAACATGCTTGTGACATGTTCATGTCAATTGTCTATCTCAGCTGCTTTATTTTCACCTGTTTAAGGTTTCAGTGTGAAGCTGGACCATGTGAAGCACCTGCCCTACTGTGAGACAGAGACGTTCGAAGTGTGCTTTGACCCACAAAGCGCCAACCTGCCACAGGGAGAGGTGGACGTGCTCCTGCCCATCAAGGTACCACGTGCTTCCTCATCTCCCTGTGCCTGCACCACCTTTCAGGGCAGGCGGCAGGTTGGGGACAGATGTCACCTGGGCTTTCATCTGGATGCTCTGTCCTTTGCTAGGTAGCAGGAGGTCCCACATTTCACATCCGTCTCCATGCCAACGTTGCTGTGCCGTCCCTCTGCCTCTCCAGGGACAGACTGGAGTTCTCTGCTGTCCAGTGTGGACAGTGCCAGGAAGAAACCGTCCAGCTCCACAATCAGCTTCAGGTCCCCTGTAAATGGCTCATCACCGTGAATGAGCCTGTTAAGAAGGTAAAGCACAGACAATGTGTAATGTGTAACTTCTTGGTTGGATTTTCTTTGCCTCTCTTGGCTTTTCTGCCCCTGTGGCTGCCTGAGCACTTGGGCTGCAGCTTGTTTGAGGAAGCTTCAGAGGATACAGAGCAAATCTGATTCACCTGGACCTGTTCACTAACTGATGCTTCTCTGCTGTGCCATCTTCACTCATTCCTCCTCCTCTGAGGACAGTGCAACCTGTCTACCTGCCCTGCCTATGCATTTTCCCTCCAGTTGTAGGCCAGTGGTGGCCATGGCTGGTTTGGATGTGGATGCTCTCAGCACCATGACAGTATCTGAGCCCTGCAGGAACCAAGGGTCTCTCCTCACAGACCAAGGAGAACTCACACGATTGGTTTCTGTGCTCAGGTGGACAAACATTTGCCAGCAAGTGTGCATCAGAAGCTGCTCCAGGAGTTGAAGGCCAAGCCCTGTGTCTTCAAGGTGCTGCCCTCAGCTGGAGCCCTCGCTCCAGGACAGCGATGCAATGTGCAAGTCAGGTTTTCACCCATGGAAGAGGTAAGATTGGTGGGTGTCACCCCCAGGAGGTCTGGCAGGGCAGTGTGGTGAGGAGGAGATAAGGTCTCCCTCCACCTGGAGCTTTCTGCAAGCCCCATGCCCTCTGTGCCTCAGTTTCCTTTTCAGAACACCCTTCTGAGAGGGCCTTTGAAACCTCCCTGGGGAGCTGGCATGGAGAGCATCAGGGCACGGGAGTGTGGCTACCTCTCAGGGCTTGACGGGAAATCTGCCATTTCTCCTCATCTTCCCCCTTGTGTGGGCATATTTGCAGGCTGCAGTGCCCTGGTGCACAGCAGCTGGTGTGCTTGCAGGAGGTAACCCTGGAAGGGCCGATCTGGGCCAACCCTGCTGCTGGTACCAGGAGACCAAACAGCCGCCAGACCCCTCCTGGGCATGGCAAGATGGTCACCTGTAGTGGTGTGCTGGTGGCAGTCCCTGTGGCTCTGGCCCTGCCTGCATGTTCCCAGGCAGTCTGAGAGTCACCGTAAATGATGGAGCATTCCCAAAAGCACTTTGCATGTGGCCAGTGTGACCTGGAAACCAACAGAGTGTAACAGCATGGACACAAGTGCTTCCATGCCTGGGAACAGTCCCAGGGATCTTTTAGTTGCTCGTAGAGCTGTAACCATCTTGTGTCTGGCTTTGACCAGAGCCAAACACTCAGCAGAGATGACGACCCTTATGTCCAGCCAGTGAGAGCTCATCTGCCTCCCTCATACAGCTGACGTTTGCCTGGTGCAGCAGTGCCAGGACTGTGTCTGGGCAACATAACCCTGAGGACCTTTCTTTTGAGCATTGCATTCCCTCATGACTAGGTGGAAACATCTGATAGACTATTTTAGATCCATCTAGTACCCAAATATCCAGTTACACTGCACACCAGGGTTCATCCCAGTTACTCAGAGCCAGCATGCAGATGCTGTAGCCCCTGCTAGAAGTAAATATGTTTTCTGTTTCCCTTAGTGGTCCTGATAACACCCCTGACCTTGGGGAAAGGGTTGAATTTGAGGCCCTGTCACCTGGGACTTCATGGAGGAGCTTTCTGCACTTCTCTCTTTTCAGAAGTCCTACAGAGACGAGCTGAAGATTAACATTTGCCAGAGCAGCCAGCACCTCCAGCTGCAGGTGTCGGGGCATGGGCTGGAGCCACAGCTGGAGTTCAGCCCCTCGGTGCTTGAGCTGGGACCGCTGCTGCCATGCAGCCACGGGGCGGAGGGGACAGTGGTGGTGAAGAACCCGTGTGAGTTCCCCATCGAGTTTTACTCACTGGAGTTTGACCAGCAGTACCTTGCTGAGGAGCAGGTGAGAGGGAACGTCTGGTCCCCATGTGCGTGCTCCCATAGCTTCATAGTGCTCCAGCATTCCCAGGCTCATGCCAGGGACGTGGAGACAGTCCCCAGGGCAAAGCCTGGTGGCATTTCATGGCCAGCCAGCTCTGCTGGCAGGCTGTGGAGGGGCTTGGATTGTTCATGTCATTGGGAGGAAGGAACAAGGGAGAAGACAGGTTGGTTGGGGAGTCTGTTCATGTGATGAAGGTCAGGAAATGCATCCTGTATATGGTTTCTCTTCCCTATGTGCACAGATCCTGCGGACACTGAAGGATTATGATTGCCACAACACCTTGTTGCTTCCTCCGCGTGCCCCAGGTGAGAAGCTGCCCCCGGAGGTGCTGGAGTACTATCAGGACCAGAAGAGACTGCAGGATGAGCAGACGAAGTCCAAGACTGAGGAACCAGCAGGCCAGGGCAGTGGTAAGGGTTTGGCATTGGCTCTCCTGAGTGTGGACACAGCAGGGAGTCCAGCCCACACACCCTGAGCTCCCTGTGACCTTGTTCTCCATGGAAAGCCCATGCTTTTAGCAGCTGCCCATTCCCCAGCTTGGTGGAGGAATTCCCAGGTGAAAGTCTGTGGCTTGTAACACACATCCTCTACCAGCCCTGAGCGCAGCTAAAGCAAGCACCTGCCTACTGTGGAGTGGGGAAATAATCAGGATGCCCCCTTGTGTCCCTGAGCCGCAAAGAGTAGGACTGGATGAGTTCTTCAGCCAGTAGGACCAGGTCCAATAGCACCAGCAATTTTATATTTGTTCCTTCCCAGCAGCAAAAGCACCAGCTCAAAATTCCCCTGAGGGCAGAAACAGCCTAGACAGGCTTCTCAGTGCCTTGGTCTCCCTCCTTGGGAAATTTTCAGTCTCTTGCATGTGGCCATGCAAAGTGGCGAACAGCAAAGAGCACATGCCTAGCCATGTTCACCTTCTTCCTCCCTGCCCGTGTCCTTCCTCCTCAGCAGACTTTGAAGATGTCCAGTCTCCGTCAGATCAAAGAGGAAGACACTCTGCTGGGATCGTTGCCTCCTCCATTTTTTATGAAAGTCAGTCCAACAAGATGGACTTGAAGTCTGAATGCAGAGAAAAGGAGGAAGGCGTTGAGAAAAGACGCGGGACAGGTAGTAACCCAAAGCTCTTCCCCTATTTTATGTCCATTCTGGCAAAAGGGCCTCAGTGGAAGACTTCAGTGTCACCTCCATCACTTCACTGCAGCCTGGTGCCATCTTCGCTCTTGTAGGCCCTGAATCTGCTCTTCTCTAATACGTCTGTTGGATCCTGAGAAGAGTCTGGGGCAAGGTCAAGTGAGAGGACAGGGAGGTTTTCCCCAGCTTTGCCAAGTGAGCACCTTTGCCCCTAGAAACTGCTGGGATCAGGATGCTGCTGTTCCCTTTCCTAGGCAGGGCAGAGCGTTCTCTGTCCTACGTGACATCGCAAGCTGTGTCTGTTGGTAGCCTCCAAAGGGCAAAGGTGGGAGCTCTCTGTAGATGCTGTTACAGTGAATTCAGAGCCCAGCCAGATCTCCTGATGGTAATGCTCCTAAAGCATCCAGCTTTTGGATAATCACTTGATCCCCAAATGGAGCCCTTGGGACTGTGTAAAATGCCCAGTTCTCCCTGTACCCCCCTCGCTCAGCAGGATCTGAGACCAAATTCCCATGAGGGCCATGTTGACAGTTCATAGAAGGAGATGTGGCCCAGTCCTTTTAGGTACTGCCAGGTGCTTGTTCTTTCCTCTTTCTGCCACACCATTTGCTATACTCTGAACAGGCACCTCCAGCAGCATCTAGGGCAGACCCTGATCTGCACAAGCCTAAAGGGAGAGCGTGGTGAAACCGCAGGTGTGATCTTAGTTTTAGCAGTGTCCTCTCCCAGGATCTGAGGGGATGGGGAGGATGATCAGGATCACAGGTAGGCAGGGGGCTGACTTTTCTACCGGGTTCTGCACAGCAGGGTATCGGCAAAGCGCTGCCAGCAGCAAGGAGGCCGCGGGAGAACTGGACGACAGCCCTGTCTATAGGGCTATAGCCCGCCACCTCGGCATCGATATCTCTGCAGAAGGGCTCGCAGCCCAAAACCGTAGAGGAATTGTTGTCATCGTCCATGGAGCACCACTGACAGGTAAGTGAGCCGCAGCCTTTAGCTGCAAGGAAGTGGGGAAGCAGGAGACACATCCTGGTGGACCATGGTGCTTGGTTGACCAGCTGAAGTGAAGCGAGGTAAGCCACAGCTCTGCTGGTACATGAAATGATCTCAGGCCTTTGCCTAGCTGGTGAAAGTGGTGTGGCTTATCTTGTGTCTGTGCAGCTAGGCTCGCATTCCTCCATAGTGGCCGTGTCCCCATTTGCTTAATGGGACCACATTGCCTAGGGTCCCTGTTGCCTTGTGGGAGCAGTTCCTAGCCCATACTGACACCCAAACAGTGCCCAGACATTGCCTGAGACAGCACTGACCAGCACAGGCTAGTGAATGCTCTGAGTGGTGGTGGGACAGGGCTCAAAACAATGTCCTGGCCCAGGGTTGAGGTCACCACGAGGGACAAGTCCTCAGCTGAACATGAGGTGGAGATGATCCACCTGGCTCTAGAGTTCAAAGCTTCTAACCATGCTCAAGCTGCCTCCCTTGTGGTCTCCCCTAAAGTTGCTTTCCAACTGTCCTTGCAACTTTAAAATCCTGTTTGGGGGCTTTCCAGAGCTTGTCCCTGAAAATAGCTCACATGCAAGTGTCACCCAGCAGTCTTCCTCTCTCTCTCAAGGCAAGACGTCTGCAGCAGTCGCCCTGTCCAAATACTATGGCACTGCCTGCTTATCCATTGATGCTGTGGTGACAGAAGCCATCTCGGACAGGAGCAGCTCAGCAGGACTGTGCGCCCGAGAGCTGTGCGTCAGGGCTGCCATTGAGCAGAGCCACAAGAAGATGGAGGACACAGGTAAGGAGAAACGCTGGACCCAGAGCAGCGCTTCAGAAACCCACCATGACCATCTGCTTCCGCTTGCTCCAGAGAATTGACAGCCCTGGGGTCTCAGGGAATGTGGGTGCGGCGTGTAGAAATGCAAACCCATTTCATAAAACATCTCTGGTTATTAAAAAAAAAAAAAAATCTCTATTTTAAGGACTTAGACAGGGGCACTTTTATTGCCACTGGACATCTCAGCACATGTTCCTTTTTCTAGGAGTGGTGAAGCACACCTGTATCTTAGTTTTTTATAGTTCCTCAAAGCTGAATCCAGCTTGCTCCTTATGGCCATCAGGCAGAACTGCTGCCCACTTTAACGAGGAAGAAGCCCTCTGAAGCGGCTCATTAAGCACTAGAGGACTGGCTTTGAGCGTGGCTTCACAAACATGAGAGGAAGGGAAGAACAACCTCCTGGGGGAGTTTCAGATGAGAGAGACACTGCAGACGAGCTCTTTTCTCCAGAGACTTTCCTATACAGGCTGTCGGGTCACACAGCTCGTGCGTGTTGTGCTATGCTCCACGTGAGACCGGAGACTTTTAGGAAACTTTATTGGGCAGCTGGTGCCCCGAGCTCTGCAGAGTGAGGCCAGACCCTGGCTCTGGTGAGGGAAGACTTGCATCACTCTGCTTTCAGCTTGGTTGGGTTGGAAATTGGTGGGAGGAAGAAGGGCCTGGGTCTTGGGTGGGGTTATCCCATGCAGAGGACGTAGGTCCGGCAGAGATGGGTGATACAGCTGGGACAGCGCTGTGTGTTGCTGTCTCCGTGTGAGAATGCGGGATGGGTGCAAGGTACGGAAACAATAGTCCTGGAGGGTGAATCCTTGGCTTGATCCATAGGGGAGTTACTGTGGAAGCGGTGTCACGTGCGTGCACATTTGTTAGGAGGGACACAGAGCTGTGCATTAAATGCTCTCTAGCTTTAAAATCCAGGGTCAGGTGGTGTGCTTTGTCATGCTATTAAGAGAAGCAGGGCAGGAGCTGCTTCTAGAGAGCGGAGCTGCTAGTGCCAAGCAGGCTGGGGGACAAGCGCTGTGATTCCTCCCAGGGCACAAGACTCTGCCCGTGGGGGTGGAAGGTGCCCGTTTGCTCCCCACAGCGCCCATCGCCAGCCCCGCTGAGCCGTCTGTCCCCTCCACAGGTCAAAACACAGGTGTCTCCCTTGGCCTGCGGTTGAGTGCGGAGGCCAAGCACAGCCCAGGCGTGAGCCAGCCCACCTCCGCGGACAAAGTCAGCCTGCGGTCCGTCAGTTCCCGGGGCCGGGCAGGCACCGTGGCAGGCAAGAGGAAGATGGATGGCCGCTCATCCCAGTCTCAGAAACAGCCTATAACGGATCTGACGGGCTCCCAGGTGACACATGATCTGCACCGGTTAATGCATGGGACCTTTCTCCTGCGTTTTAGAATCACAGAATGATTTGGGTGGGAAGGGACCTGTAAAGCCCATTCTGTCCAAACCCCCTGCAAGGAGCAGGGACATCTCCAACCAGATCAGGTTGCTCAGAGCCCCGTCCAACCTGGCCTTGGATGTTTCCAGGGATGGGGCATCCACCACCTCTCTGGGCAACCTGTGCCAGTGTGCCACCACCCTCAGCATTTAAAAAATAATCTTCCTTCTATCTTGTCTGAATCTGCTTGCTTCTATTTTAAAACCATTACCCCTTGTTCTATCACTATAGGCCCCATTAAAAGTGAAGGGGCTGCTTACAGTGGGGGCTCTGTGTCCCCCAGAGCCTGGTGTGATGTATAGTGCAGAGGTGCAGCTGGGCAGGCTGGGGATGGCATGGGGTGGGAATGAAACCCAGCAGAGAAACTGAGTCTTGCAGTTTGTTGGCGAAGCGCAGTCCTGGCTAACGTGGCTGCAGATGGAGGGCAAAGCTGTGGGATGCTGTGCCAGGGGCTTGCAAGCTTGAGTCTCTGCTGGCCAAGGGATGTGACCCCCAGGGTTGTCCCCTGGAGCTGCTGGCCCACAATTTTGTTCCAGTTTCCCGCTAGTGAGAGACCCCAGCAGCTGGAATTGTTCAGGGGGTTCCAGAGTGGTTGATTTTTCTTGTGGTGTTCAATGTTGCAGGGCTCATCCAGTTCTCATCTCGTCTCGCCCCTTCCCTGCCTCCCTGCACAGCGATGGCTGAGCATCAACGACAGCGCAGTGGGAGAGCTGGGCTTCATGAGCTGCGTGCTGCCTGAGGACTTGCTGGTGGCCATCCTCTCAGAAAGGCTGCAGGTACGTGGGGTGGTGGCAAAGGATACGTTCCTGCCGCAGAGAGACAGGCAGTGAGGTACAGTTTGGAGACGGGGGATCTACATCTGTTGGAGAGGTCCTGGGCTGCGTGCAGGGATGCTTGGCTGAAGCTGCAGATGCTGCAAGCTGGCAGAGTGCGGGGAGAGATCAGAGCTGATGCTCTTGGAATGACGATGGCCGGTGTTCTTTGACATTTGAGTTTACTTACTGACTGAGAGCCCGCTGCGTGCCATAGCTGACTTTCTCTTTCTTTTTGACTCTATTCACAGTTGAGTGACTGCTACCAGGGAGTTGTGTTTGATGGCCTGGAGACCCTCTTTGCGCGCAGCACAGCATCTGCGCTCCTCTGCCTCCTCAAAGCTGTCAGAAATCGGCCTTATATCTATTTTGTGAACCTGTTCAAGGATTATGCTTCTTTGAAAGCCAGGGAGAAAGCCATGAAAGAGCAGGAAGGTGAGAGTCTTCATCTCTACCTTCTGAATCTTCTGTCTCAAGCTGTCAGCCTTATCCATGTGTATCTGTGGTACCAGCAGAGCTTGTAAGAAATGTTTTTATTAATCCTTCCACCTTCTGCCTCAGTGTAGCCAGCACTCAGCTCACAGTTCCTTAAAATACAGCAGAGCTGAGGCTGTAAGCCTCACCTGAGTCTCTAACATTAAAGCTTGGGCACAAGTGCAAGCTGCTGTGGCTCGGTAACCGCTGGCCAGCTGTCCACAAGGCTGGTGCACGTGAGCCAGGCAAGGCGTGGGAACTCGCTGACAGGTGATAGTTTGGGGGATTTTTTGAATTTTAGAGCAGGGATATGAGCTCCCCTGTTATCTCCTGGCAGGATGATAGGCTGGATCGGGATGGAGTTGTGAATTCTCGCAGCTCCTTCAGAACTTGCAGTCACTAATTGTTTCTCCTCTAGTCTGTGCTGAAGGATGGGAGTGGGAAGAAGCTGCCAGGAAGGAGAAAGTGTGTCTCTTGGAGATGGATGAGGACAAATATGAGGCCCTCACTGAGGAGCAGAAAACTCAATTTAATAACAATATACGACAAGTCCAGCGTGAGAGGAAGAAGAGGTCTGTAAGCCTTCCATGGATAACTCCCCAGGATAGTGTCCCTGATGGGTTTCCCTGCTCCAGAGACCTTGGTTGAGCTCAGAGGGGTTACAGAGAAAAGGCCAAAAGTGTCTATTACAAGCAGCACAAGGATGGCCAGTGCCACTTCCCTAGTTCCTAGCAGAGGAAGGACTTTCCTCCAGTGAGATGAGACCATCTTCTCTCCATTTTAGTGGTGAGCTGTCTGGCTTAGGCACTGGTGCAGGGAGCTGGGCTCTGTGCTTGCCTTGCCGCTGCAGTTGTAAGTGTCTCCAAGTTAATGATGTTTCCCATCTTCTTCATCCCACTTCTTCACCAAACCAGAGGGGTTGTGGTGTGGGTTGGTGTGAGGCACAGCTGTGCTGGCTTGATTTAGATACAGGTCCTGCTGTAGGTGAAGTCCTCGCAGTGCTGATCTCCCAGGGTTTTCCTGACTGAGCAATGCTAGGCATGGAAGCTGGCGTCTCTTAGGCTCCCCTTCAGCTGCAGCAGGAGGTGAGCCTGGAGAAAGCTCTGATCCAGCAAAGCAGCCCTGTTGAGGAGGATGCATAGGACAAGTGTTGAACTGGGAGGGGGACCTGCTTAAAGTGAGCGTGCATTTCAGCATTTCTTTCAGCCCAGGCTAAAGTTTGTTTCTCTGGGAGAAGATCGCTAGGGCTGCTTCAAATCATGATTTCCAGGACAGACAGCAAAAGTTTCCCATGGTCACAGCTGGATTCCAGCAGCAAACCTGGTTGTTCAGAGCCTGTTTTGCAGGAGGGGAGTTACTGCAGCCTTTGCTTTTCTGATTGATATGATTACCCTCGCTAAGGAGCAGGCTATGCCCAGGGCGATAAGCCAAGTGTTGGTGCAGGAATAAGTAGGTGTTAGTGATTTGTGAGCTGGTTTAAACTGGGAGATCAAAGGAGTGCTTCAGGTGTCAGTGCGGGGAGATGGTGGATGAGTCTTTGACAGTGTGCTGGAGGTGCCCAGGTGGACCTTACTGGAGAAGCAGCGCAATTTAGACCCTATGAGAGCAAAGCCTAGTTTTGAGGTGGAGGTCCCCTCGCACCTTTCTTCAGTTAGGATGTTCCCAGCCTTCCCAGCTTGAGGGAAGTCTGTGGAGATGGTCTAATGGTTCTGCCAGGCTTCAGGGTCAATGAATGAAGTGCAGGACCAGCTGGGATTGCAGTGAGCCCAGACTTCTGGTGGTGATATTTTCTGTTTGGCTTGCTGAAGGGAGATGGAGCAGCTGGCTCAAGAGCTTGAGGAAAGGCACCGGCGGGAGCTGGAACACTTGAAGGAGGAAGAAGAGCTGAAGAAATCATCTAAGCGGGGGAAGAGGGAGCTTAGAAAAGACAAAGATAATGCTTCAGGGCAGAAAAGCCAACCTGGAGTCAGGCAGGTGAGTGATTGTGTTTATAGAGATGAGTAAAAGCCCTGGGGACCTTCCCGCTGAGCTGTACCGTTCCCTGAGAAGCTAGCAGCCGCACGTGATGCTGGTCCCAGGGACCAGTACCTGGCTGTGAGTAACATGTGGGGCTGTGATGGGAAACAAGAGCTGGTGTTTGATCGTGCTGCTGCCATGTTTTCCCATGTGTTTGTTGAGGAGCTGCCCTTCTAGAATTGTGCTGCTTTTGAGTCGTGGCTTCACATAACTCCATACATTCGCTATGAAGCCCTGTATAGTTTTAGGCCAGCATATCTCTCCACTTTGCACATGGCTTACACCCCTGAGCCATGATCCATCTGGGATGTGGAGTCTTTTCCTACATGTCTGGCAGGAGATACCCCAAGGCCTTAGGTATTCATTAGCAACCAGACTTCCCAAAGTGTCAGTCAGCCACAGCAATGCTCAGCACACCAGAAATGAGCCCAGGGGACTGCACAGGGGTACGGAGGTGTCTCAAGTTCCCTGTTTGGTTTGGAGAAGCTGTTCAAGTCTTCATCTGGTTTGCTGGACTCCTCATCAGTCTAGCGCTTGGGAGTTTGGTTTCAGTTGAGCTAAACTGGGTACCAGCTGCCTTCTGAATTGGAATTTGTAAAGTACCTAGCACGGGTCTAGGACACGGCTTGAGGTGCATTTGCAAAGATCATCACTGCCCTACAGCATCTGAGTTGGTGCTTTGAAATGCTCACTGCTTTTCCCTGCTCCTCCTGCCCAGAATACGAACACATCCACCACCACCACCAACGCGTCCACCAGCAACCAGTCGGATGTCACTGAAGAGGTAGACAAGAAGGGATCTGTAAAGGAGCACCCAGACTCTGTTGGAGGTGACAAGGAAGATAAGAAAAAGCAGAGCAAGGTTCCCCTGACAGATGCCTGCCTGGCGATGGTTGTGCAGCCCTCAAACCCAGAACAGGGGGAAACCAAAAACAAGACTCTGAGTGACAGCGAGAAGAACTTGGCCCTGAGGTTTAAGATCTATGAGGCATCGCAGAAGGATGTCGTGCATATTTTGTCATCCTGGGACAGGGTGCAGGGTGTCCTGCTCTTCCCTCTGAACCAAGAGGAGGTGCGGCACCAAGCAGAAGACCAGCGTCAGCGTTTATCCAGCCGCAGGAGCCGGAAGGACAGAGAGAAAGAGCGCCGGGAGAAGGAGCGGCTGGAAAAACTGAAGGCTTTTGAGGACTCCAAGTTATCTCAGCTGGAAGGGGAAGGTGCAGAAGGGTCAACCAGAGGCCAGGATGTTGGGGTGCCCTCCTTGAACATCCAGGTGCTGAGCTCAGAAGATGTGACTAGGAAGATCCTGGAGAGTGGCAAACTGCCAGCGGCAGAACAGGTAAAGCCTTGCAAGGCTCAGGTGCTGAGCCAGTCCTGGTCTGTCCTGCTGCATTGTGTCCCACCAGGGGACAATGGCACAGAGCCTTGTCCCAGAGCCACTGTTCCACAATGGCTTCACAGTAGCCCTGTGGCTGGGGAGGTTCTCACCATCCCTTTAAATGAGTGGAAAGAGCGGGTGCTCTCTGAAGCAGTGTGTCTGTTCAGAGAGTTTCCTTGTCTGGAAATCATTACGAACAGTTCCAGGGCAGGGCAACTCATAGTCATTGTTTCCTTCAGCTGAGTCCTGCAGGAGAGATTTCTCTCTAGGTCCCACTTGTAGGTCCTGGCACCTCTCTGGAGCCTGCCCACCCCACTGGGCATAAAAAAAGCACTGTACTCCACGTAAATACAAAGCAAACATCAAAAGCTCATACCTTTAAGGAAATGTGAGGATGAAGGTGACAAGATTGTAAACAGTTTTGTCTTATGCTTTAGATCCTGGATCACCTGGGACTGGGTCCCTCAGGGCCTCCCATTCCCCCTGCTGCTTTTTACTCTGTGATCCGCTACCCGGAGAAGCGGATGGCCCCTGCAGCAGGAGAAGCCCTCAAGCACTTTGCCTTTGTTGTGCCAGAAGGTGCCACTGTGGAAGAAGAAAAGAAGAATACTGAAAGTCTCCTGGATGTCCCCGTTGTGCCTGCAGTGGAGGTGCCAGGGCAGGGGGCATGGCGGGCAGGTGGGATGGAAAAGGATCACTGTGGAAGGGCAGTGAAGGCGTGATGGGGCCCCATGTCTGCAGGCATTCCTTCTGTCTGTCCAAAAGAGACAGCTCTGCAGGGTGGCTCTGTAAGATGAGAAGGAGGAAAAAAAAAAATCACCTAAACTCTTCAACGTTCCTTGAGGAAAGGATCCTGGGTGAGGAGGGGTCCTGGGCAGGGAGAGATGTCTTAGGCAAACCAAGTCTAATAAGGAAGACCAAGTCCCTGTGCAGATATGAAACCAGTAGGTGCTGGTTACTTATTTATGCTCTCTCCTGTTTGTTATCAGACCCCCAGCTTTCTTTCCAGGGTGGGGATATCTCAGGGCAGGTCTCACCTGTCTCCCACTTCTCTCTCTCCCTTTGGTGCTAAGACCTCAGAGGAGCAGGTCACCCCAGCCAGGGGCCGATCAAGGAAAGAGAAAGCTGCCGGCAGCCAGGAGGTGGCGAGGGAGAAACGGAGCTCTGGCCCGGGCAGGAGAGGTCTCCAGAGGCTGGGCAGGGGAGCACCCACACGTTCTCCCAAGGTGGACCAAAGCAGTGCAGACGTGGTCCCATCCCCAGGGAGATCCAGCAGGTGAGCTGTGAGGGAGGAGGTAATCCCTCTACTTCACAGCTGTCTTGCCAAATGAGGTCCATCGTCCCCAGTTCCACTCTACCGGTGCCTCCATGGGATGGCAGGTCCATGACCCCCCTCCCTCCTTGTCTCGTTTGCTCGTTAGCAATGTCTGAAGCCACCTCTGTAATTGCCAGGCTGAGCAGCTGCCGGTGGATAGTGCCTGCCCGCGGCGAGGTGAAACTGAGGGTCCACTTCAGCTCCACGGTGCTGGGCCAGTTTGATCAGACACTGCATTTTGAGATCCTGGGGACAAACCGTCTGTACCAGCTGAGCTGCAGGGGCACCTGCTTGTATCCCACCATCAGCCAGGACCTGCGGTAAGGCTGGTCTGTGGGAGCCCTCCCGCACTGCTCCCCCCCAGACTCAGAGCCCCTTGTACCCTTGTGACCTTCTGGCTTGGGCAGAGTGTGCTGCGAGAGTAGCCTAGCATCTCTTCCCCTGCTTGGAGCTGGGACTGGTGCCTCAGCCACCAATAAGAGTTATGACTTTCTGACCAGGTTTTCTACGTAGAGCATCTCACAGCTCCTAATTCACTGTTTCTCTCCCCAGGCTGGTGTTTCCTCACCGGAGGAAGAGCAAGGCGGATGATGACATCATCTTCAAGCAGTACGTCTTGAACACGGGCGTATTCCACTTCGGACCACTACTGTGTGGGAAGTCAAGAGACTGGTACGTGCTCCCCGCCCTGAGTGAGCAGCTTGATGCGCTGCCTGCTTGAAGTGAGATGTTGGGATGGGATCTCCAGGGCCTCCACATCTCAGCTTCATCACTTATGAAATGAACTTTACGGTGCTTTTTTAAAGTGCTTTGAGCTCTACCCACAGACTGAATGAGCAATTATTCTGCTGATGCATTTACAAACCATTTATTATTCTGTAATATTCATAAGACTTTATGATTTGACCTATCAATGTTTATGTGGTGAGGGGAGACTGCAGAGGAATAAAAATAGGAATTACGTTTTCCTGATCCTCACTGCTGGATAAAGTCTGCCAATAAAAGTTGTCATTGTAGCTGCTGGCATATTTCTATTTTTAGCATGAGAGGTTTTTTTTTAATATTAGAAATGAAGTTCTTATGTTCATGGAGAGCTAGTGGTATTTTGACAACCCAAGGAAATTAAGCCAAAACACTTACAAACCAAAAGAGGATCTTTAGCCAGACTAATGACTGGTCTCTGGTTTTTGTTTGCCTTTTTAACCCTTTAACTCCCAATTCTGTTCCACACCTGAGAGAGGGATCATATGTTAAATTTGACATTCCTCTTTGGAAATTAATCCTTTCCATTTCCTTCCCTCAGGCTTTCAGCTAACCCATGAAATACAAGACAGTCTCATGATTTTTTTGAAAGAGATAAGCTAAACTATTTTTAAAACCTTTTCTCAAAAGCATTTCTTTATACCCTGCAGGGTATAGAAACCCAACAAAGAAGGGGGAAGAACCCATGCGCCTGGCGTACTTTTATTTTTCCAGGCGCCTTTGAATTTGTATTTTGTAAAACGGTCTTTACGTGGCCTGTGCATCATCACACCTCTGGGATGGAGGCACCAAGTATAGGGGCAGGCATCAAAGTAACGCAAGGATGAAGGCACATGCCATGCAAGGTGGCCCTGAAAGCAATCCTTTTTCTTAGCCTGCTTGTTAGACCGTGGTGTTCCAGTGCAGCCTGCCGCTGCTGGGACATGGTGCTTTCCTCGATGTGGGATAAAGGCAGTGGTCACGGGCTCTCCTCTGCAGCCTTTTCCCCTTTCATGGACAGGTACAAGGCGTTGCACCATCCCAGCAACTGCGAGAAGATAACCATCCTCAACGTCACCCCCTTGGAAGCAGAGGTGCATTTCTTCTTTGAGCGCGATCTCAAAGCGGGCACATTCCTTCTAGACCCTCCCAGCATGAGGCTGAAACCTAATGAGAAGCAGGTAGGAGATGGGCAGATGGGACAGGCGCCAGTAGAAGTGCCCAGGAGCCATTCCTTCTGCTCACTGAATGCTCCTCTGTGTTTCTTTTTGCGGGGACGGGGCTAGGAGCTGAGCATCTGGGCGTACCCCACTTCAGCTGGCCTCATGGAAGACAACCTCATCTGCCGTGTTAAGGAGAACCCCGAGCCGGTGGTCTTCCGCCTGTGCTGCCAGGGGGTGCAGGTGGAGCTGGGGGTCAGCCCCAAGCAGGTGCATTTCAACAAACTGCTGCTGCACAGGTCAGTCATCCTGCTGCGGGGGATGAGAGCTCTCAGCAAGCTCCCCTTCAGCCTTTCTCACTGGCTGTGTGGCTGCTCAAATAGGAGGCTGGGCTACCATCCCTCTTTCTCCCAGCAGTTCCCAGCCCAGTCCCTTGCCCACCGTTCCTTGCTGGCTTGGGTATCCCATGACAGCCACAAGCTCTGTAGCCCCCCAGCAATGCTGGGGCATCCTGATGCATTTGTATCTTGCACTGGTTCACTGAGCACTCCCTTTGCTTCTCCTTATCTCCTTATTCTGCTGAATACTTGTAGCACCCAGCTTTCCCAGAGAACCTCAGCTCTGAGACTTGACACAGAAAACATGTAAGTGTGGTTTCAGACGCATGGATAGGCTGCTTCAGGTTGCATCCAACTGCAAAGCTAGCATCACCATCAAGCAGCTGGTGCTGAGCATCTCCCTGTCTCCGCAGGAGGGACAGCAAGACCCTGGTCCTGCAAAATCGCACCCCACTGCCCGTGTCCTGGCGGCTCAGCGGGCTGGAAAACCTCGGCGAGGACTTCTCCGTGTCACAAGATAGGGGCATCATTGGTCCTCGCACGGAATTTGACCTGCATATGTATTTCAAGGCCACGAAGGCTCTCAGCGTTAAGAAGACGGTCCGACTAGAGGTGAGGGGGACTGTGCCCTCCCTGGCAACCCTGTGCTCTTAGGGATGGAGACCGTGCTTGAAGGGTCTGCAGAGAGGGCAAAAAGACGGGTTTCCTTTCTTACCCACGTTGCTGGGGGGCCATGCCCTTAGCAGCAAGGGACTCTCAGTGAAGGATAACGGTTTGGAAACTAACTGACTACTAGGGGGCTCTTGTAGCTGAGCTTCATGGGGCAAGTATGGAGTCAGGACGAGATGGACCTGACAGACACAAGGATGCTATGACACCAACTTCTGCGGCCTCGAACTGGGTTCACCAGAACACACACTGCGTCCCTGAGCATCCCCATCACCCCAGATAACCAGCCACCGCCTCTGCAGGGCTTACACCTGAGCTGTGAGGCTGCGTCCTGAGCCCAGGCTGCAACACCTTGCTACTGTGCATGGTTGAATGCTGCCGCTTCCTTGTCCAGACTTCAGCATGCTCCCTGCACCCATCTTGGAGTCATCTGGGGCTCTTAACATAGAGCAGCAAACTCTCACGCTGGGATTTTGTTTCCTGTGGTTTAGGGGCTGCATTTCACATTTCAGTAAGGCTACTGGGTGACTTAAGAGGAGAGGGTTGGTTGCCAATGCCACCTGCTCTGGGACACGTCACACTTCTTGTGGTTGCTTTAGCAGCAACACTGCTTCTTACAGGAGTGAAGAGTTGGGCTTTTCGGGTTTCCCACTGCAGCAGAATCCTGCTAGGTCAGCCCGTGAGATGAACAGGTTAGGAAAGCTTGGGAGTCCACAATGCTCATGAAGCAGGGGAGGCCATGGGGGAAGCAGCCAGCAGAGACAAGGACTTGTATGTTGTCTACCAGAAGAATTTAGGAGAATGGTCTAAGCAGTGGTTGTTTCTTGCTGCCTCAGGTTTCAGATGCAGAAGACATCCTGGGGATTGTTCAGACTGAAAACATCCAAGTCATTGCAGAGGCCTATGATGTCGCTTTGAGCATCAGCATTTCTAAAGGTCAGTGGATGCCCCCAAAACAAAGTACTCTGGGTGCATTGCATTGGCAGATGGGCAACCAAAGTGCTTGGGATGGGATAGCGTGCAAGCATGGCACAGATACGTAATGCACGTATCCCACAAGCTGCGAGGAGTGAGGCACTGTCAGGGCACAGAGAGGCCTCGAGTCTCTCACCTTTGAACTTTGAGGTGTGCAACTTGATGTGCAGATTGATTTGGGGGCTTTGAAATGGCACTGGTGTGAACAAGCAGTTGGCAACTCCTGAAGGCTCGGCACAGCACACGGAGTTGTTGGGTCTGTGCTGGAAAGCAAGGAGATGGGAAACCGAGCTCCTTAGCTGCTAAACCCTGCAGATACACTCTGAGTAAGAACAGAAAGGGCAGCAAAGTAGCTAGAGAAAACTTCCAAGAACAGAAGCTTGCTGAGAAGGGTTTTGTGTGGCCTGAGAAGTCCAAATACCTGTCTTGTCACTTGGTGTGGTCTGCAGCAGCTCACAAATACTCACCATTTCTTACCTCACTCTGCGGGTTTTCTGCAGGCATAGATGGCAGTGTGGATTTTGGAATTCTTAAGGTCCTGGATGATGCGAAGCAAGTGCTGACTCTGAAGAACAAAGGGAAGTATGAGATTGCTTACAGGTGGGTCCAGCTGCCTGGTCTGCGAATGCATGGTGCCACCATCTGCCCAGGCTGGCACTATCCTGTCCATGGCTAGGACCTGTTCCCATGCTGGCTGCCATGTCTGGGTAAATACAAAACCTGGGCTCTCTAATATCAAATATTTTGATAGAGAATCCAGCCACACACCAGCAGTTCTTCACAGCTCAGCCAGAACCAGAAATAGAGACCCTGAAATATAAACCGCTCACTGCTGAGATTCATTGCCTTCATTGGAGGGTCAGCTCATTTCTCTTTGAGTTTCTTTAAAGGAGGGAGTGAAGAAATTCGGGGTTGAGGTTAGCTTGCAACACTCGTGATTGTCTGCACTCTGTGTGAATATCTGGGATTCCCCAAGCAGAGCTGGACTCTTTCCCTTTTATTACTTTATGTTCCTGTGCAAAGTCCTGGCTGTGGTGGTGGCGCCTGCACTTTTAACTGCAGAGCTCTTCATTCCTTCCCTTTCTCCCCAGTTTCAAGCTGGAAACCGCAGATACCAACATACCTGACTTGGCATCCCACTTCACTATCCAGCCGCAGAAGGGCATGCTGACTGTCTCTGAGCACCCTGTGCAGGTCCAACTGCTCTTCCACCCCAAGAGGGAAATGAATATTGAGGACAAGCCCATCCTGCACTGCCAGGTGAGCTGCCTGGGCCAGGTGGCGTTACCATGCCGTGTCTTGGGAGCGTTAGCAGGACATGTGTTTTCTGGAAGGAAGACTTTAGCTGGGGAATCCTCTTTCAGAAACTATTTGTGATGCTTCCTAAGTGGAGCTGAGAATCAGGCTCTGGAGAAGGCATTTAAACGGGGAGAGTGAGCTGATGGGTACCTGGGATGGGGTCAGGGGACAGAGATAGAGGCTGGCTGTGTTTACCACCCCCTCTCTGGTTGCAGGTGATTGAGCCCAGCGTCGGCGAAGGAGGCGAGACCATCGCCATCATCCCAGTGAGGGTGTCGGCAAAAGCTGTGTTCAGCAAGTACAGCATTTACCCTGCCTCGCTCATCAACTTCGGTGCCATGGTGAATGGCACCAGGAAAACCTGCACTTTCATGCTGGAGAACAAAGGCATCCTCGACTTTAAATTCCTCATCTACCGAGCAGACCAGGATGCACCTCTGTTGCCAAGGAAAAGGTGAGAGAAGACCTGCATCAGCCTGCCTGCCTGAGGAGGCACCACAGCATGGCTGGTGTGTGACAGGCAGCCAGGCCAGCTGGGTTCTTGTCCATCTGCATCACTGCCTTGTGAGCAGGGAGCAGAAAAATGCCTCGGTATTTCCATGTGTAGGACAAAGCTGGTGGCGTAGCTGATCTGTCCATGAGCTACAGCAATAGGTGCTGCAGGTGGTCCTACAGGAGCCATCAGGAGCAGGAAGGCTTTCCTCCATGAGGAGGAAGGCCAGGTTTGGTATTGGAGAAAGGCAGGGGGAGCTCAGCATGATGGATGTTTCTGCTTTTTCCTGTCAGTGCACATCAAATGAAATCCGCCCGCTCCCACGAGAGTGAAAACTTCAGCAGAATGACTCCCTCCATCAGGCAAAGCAAGCACTCGCTGCAGAAGGATGCAAACCCCTTCATGCAGGTGAGTGGCTCCTGTTCCCCAACACATTCTGCTGCAGCTTGAGTGGGAGGATGCTGTTGTGCCCAGCTGGGGCCTCGTCACCATGGGATGGGACATCTCCCAGCCACAAGCAGAAGCAGGAGCTGCTCAGTCCCACTGACAGTCCCATGCTCTGGCTCAGACCTGAAGTTGTGGGGTCAAGTGAGGGGAGCAGGCCCCATCACACCACTGAGTGGTGTACTCCTTGCTGGGGGTGCTCAAGGTAAGGCTGTTAGACATCAGCTTCTCCTGGGGCTCTTTCTGCAGGCTCGCTTCACTCTAGGCATGTTCACGGTGTACCCTGGTTTTGGCATCATCCCTCCGGGGGGCCAGCAGATGATCACGGTGGATTGCTACGCAGAGCCACTGGGGACGTGCAAGGAGTATCTGTCCATCGATATCAGCGACAGAGACCCCAAGGACAATCCCCTTGGCATCCCCTATACCCTGCTTGCTGAGTCCTGCCTCCCAGGTATGCTCCATCCACACGGTCCCACGGCCAGACCTGCTGCTGATCAGCACCCAGACTTACTGCTGGGAAACAGAGGCACCCTGACCCTAAAGCCCCATTGTAAAATCCTCAGAGGTTCCAATCCTTTTCAAGTCCACCAGTGGAGAGATGCTGGAAGGGATGCATGGAAGGATAAAATGAAATCAATGCCCTTTAAGACTGAGGGTGACTGAGCTCCATCCTCACAGCCACCTTTGCCACCCAAGGTTGAGTTTTGCAGTGACCTGGGCAGAAAAGGCTTATCAAGCCCTCTGAGAGGCTAACAGGGTCCAGATAAATTCAGCAGGGAGACTTCTCCATCCTCAGCCCTCCCTCTGGTCTCCTTGCAGCATTTGTGGTTGATGACCTAGAGTCCATCTTTGAGGAGCATCGAATCTGCAGCAACATCAACCTCTGCCAGATCCTGCAGACAGTGCAAGACAAGGGCGTGTTCATCACAGACGAGAATAAGTTTATTTTCACCAATGTTGTGGTTGGGCACCAGGCCACAGCTCGCTTCAAGATCCGCAATGTGGACAAAGTCCCTTGTGATGTGGTCCTCTCCATCAAACCCATCTCTAGTAAGGTAAGAACAAGAGCCCTTGTGGTGACTGTTGCTCTTTAAAGGCTGTGTGGTGGCGTGCCTTGTTCTCCAGATTCATTGCTTCCTCTTGCCCAGACTGGTCCAGCTGAGAGCAGATGAAGTTACAGGGGAGAGCAGCAATGCTGGGGTGACGGGTTGAATTCAGTGTCTCGAGCAAGGTTTTGGCTCACCTCTCTGGGTCTTTGGTGGGAGACCTGAACCCTTCTGAATATCTCTTGGAAGCAGACTGAGGGGACTCTTCTACTGGACTGATGTGCCAGGGCTCAAAGCAAACCATTTCATCAGGCTCCCTGGTCTTTCCCTTCCCTTTAAAGGCCAATTCTAGATTATTTGCCAGGTTTTCCATGCAGTCCCCACCTCCCACGTATGCTAGAGTGGCTGACTAGCGCTCAAAGCAAGCTTTTGCACTCCTGGGCTTTGTGGGAGCTCCCTGCACAAGGTCAGCACCGCTTTGGAGTCACCCCCTGAGACGGAAGGAGCCTGTCCAGGGAAGCAGGATGGAAGACATGTTGTCTGGGGCTGTTCCTCATTGTGTATATATGAACAAGATTGCATCACATTGAGGGATGTTTCCTCCTAACAGTGCTCTGTGGGTTCCCCCAAGCTTAACAGCCGTGTTAGCGACATTTTCAAGGTGGATCCCGTTCGGATGCATGTGCCCAGCTGCTCCCACACCTTTGCTACGGTGACCTTCACTCCACAAATGATGCAGAACTACCAGTGCACTTTTGAGGCTTCCCTTGATGTCCAGGCAAGGTAACTCACCCTGGGAAATCTTGGGGGTGACCTTTCTGATCGCTGCCTCTCTTCTGGGAGGATGTAGACCTCTTGTTAACCCTAAGTCCTTAAGTAGCCCTAGGTAGGGTACTTAGCATTAGATCATCTAGGATGCAATAACTACTAGGTAAAGCTCCTGAGCTGGAGCTTTATGAGGATGAAGGGTGAGATGGAAAGATTTCTGTGCCAGCAAGTGCCAAGTGTGCATTATATCCTCCTTGTTTATGTTAAAATGAGATGATCCTGGGGTACATTAAGACATTTTATGTTGAGGAGCGATTGGACCCCCTATAAAAGAGGAGCCCAGTTCCTCTGTTCTAGGACCTGTGTTTGTATCAGGGCTCTGACCTGCTCTTCCTCAACCTCGTAGTCACTGAACTGGGACAGGGTAAATCAGCTTTCTGCCCTCATAAGCAATTCCTCGTTTAGTGTCCTTGGAAATAATCTTTACTGACGGTGTTATTTATTTACTTCTCCCTTCTTGCTTTTGTACTGTTCTCATGCTGTGTTTGTGCCTTTTCCATATGTCTCATGTCACCGCAGCCAATGGATTTGCCATCTCTCATCGGTTGCCTCATTATTTACCTGCTGTACAGCATGATTTGATGAAGTTAAATGCTTTTTCAAGTGTTATTCTGGAAGGCTCTGGCTCTTCAGAGCAGATTCCTCTTGTGAATGGCCCTGGTCTGACTGAGAGGGGAGAGGTGAGAGGGAGCTGTGTGGTGGGGTACAGGAGCACCAGCCAAGGAAAACACAGAGGTGGCACTCGCTACATGGCTTGGCAAGTGGGAAATGGGTTAGTACCAGCCGTAATGACTTCTCTTCTGCCTCTCCTGCAGCCCTGCAGCAATTAAAGCACAGAGGCTGACCTTCAGTATCAGTGGAGATGGGAATCTGCCTCGGGTGACGGTCCTGCGCCCCGTCCTTCACAATAAGAGAGGGAACCCTCTGCTCCTCTTCAAGAAGCTGTTGCTGGGTGATGCAGAAGAACTCCCTCTGGTCCTTCATAACAGCAGCATTATACCTGTCCGGGTGAGGATCTGCTCACGGAATACTCTGGTCTAGGAAGAAGTGCTTGTCCCGTGGAGGAAAGGTCCCAGAAAACATGGTGGACCTGGGAACAGGCCTCAAATTCTTAATAAGCAAATGACTGACTTCTACTTTCCAGGAAGGGAGTTCCTCTTGGAAATGTGATTTTTCTAACCAGCCTATCCTTTTCAGTTAACCACAACACAAGAAAGTTGGTGGGATATTTTTCCCCCTGTCTCTCTTCTCACATTTTGGTTCTCATGTGGGCATGTGTGATGTCCTGGTTCCATTAGATTGCATTTGATCCCAGTTTACTACATTTTAATTAGACTCAGTTGTAGTTTAATTACATTCTGCTCATTACTTTTAGTACTCTCTCTCCTGTTTGGTTATATTTTAATTAAGTCCCAATGCCTCTGAACACTTTTTTTTCTGTCTGATTTCACCTAAACTTTGTGCCAAGAGCTGTGTTTGAAGTGGGGAAGTGTGCTGGGTTCCCCGTGCTGGACCAGCAGCAGTACGGTGTCGATCTGTGTGCCATCCTGTACCCACACCAGTGTGGTCATGCTCTGTGTTCCCTTTTCTCAGTTGATGATAGACCTGTTGGATGAAGAGGGAGCTTTCTTCTTGAAAGCCAGGCCCACCACACACTGCATCTACCAAGCTGCAGGCGTGAAGGAGGACTCTCCTGGAGAAGGTAAATTCATTAACTATGAAGTGTGGTCATCCACACGGGGAAAACGTGTGCCCTGCTCTTGGCTTGGCCAAGCAGCAGACAGATGTTAGACATAGTTTCTCTCCTGGGGCTCTCTGTACTCCTAGTTTTTCATATGGACTCTTTGCAGGGTTTCCTCTTAGCAAATTGTAGGAAGTTTTTCTCTTCTCTCACGGTGGGTTGAGTTGTGGGAGACTGTCACCACTTCAGTGCACCGTCTGAGGTCTTTGCATGTGAGGAGTTACCAGCCTGAATGGAGGCAACCCTCAAGCCCACAGCCAGCCAACAAAAGCCAAAACCGCTCTTTGACTCAGCTTTACGTATGGCAGGAGCTGGCTGGATGCAGTTTGAGTGAGAGCTGGGCATTAACCTGAGGTTAAGCAGTGATGTGCATGGTGGTGTCATAGTCTTGTGAACATAGGAGGAGGGTCTGGAACCATTGGTGGGAGAACCTGTGCTTGGAAGCAGGTGGATTTCAACCTCTTGTTCCTCTTATACCCCATGGAAATATTTCCTCTGTACAGCTGTGTCACTTGTCTCTGACTTCCATTGCTGTGCAGAGAGGAAGCCCCACACCGCTTCCCTGGTCCTGCATCACGGGGGATCAGCAGAGTTTGATGTGCTTTTCAAACCCACCCTGGCCCAACGTGTGGAAGGGACAATCCACTTGACAGTAGTGGACAACCCATATGAAGAGACCAACATTCAGCTGGTGGGTGAAGGCTATGAGGATGACTTCACGCTGGATAACATCCGTGGACTAGTGGCAGAGAACAAGGAGGAGAACACTGAGAGCATTCTGGAGGAAGACATAATTGAAGGTAAGAGAGGAGAGGCTGCCAAGATGGAGCAAGGAACAGGGAAAGACACATTTCTGCTCACCCTGTGCCAGCGCAGGTGTGGTCCAGCCTTAGCGGACAGATCTTGCTGCCTTTTGTAGCCTGCAGAGCAGCCACGCTTCAGAACACGAGGGAAAATCCTCTGCCAAGGGGGAAGTGTGCAGGCTGGCAGGGAAGGGTCAGATACCAGCATTCAGCTAAGTATCTCTGAAAGAACGTCTGCCAGCCCATGGCATACGATGGAGGTGAAGCCTGTGTATGATAGCTTGTGTCCTCTATATAACCAGGCCTGTGCTGGTGCCCACCAAACCCAATGGTCTGTGAGCAGCTGTGTGCACGGAGGCAGTGCACGCTGTACGGCACGTCCCTCTGTGCAGACACGTGCTAAGGGCCGTGTCGGGGCGTATCTCTGAAACTGGTAGGATGGGGAACTGCATCTCCCAGAAGGAGGAAGCCATGGAGGGAGGAATCCTTGAAGCGAGGAACAGTTGGATGTATGTGTGTTTGTGCATGTGAGGGGGTGGATGGACCTCACCGCACACTGAGATCTCTTACTCTCATTCTTAACAGCTGTCAGAGTGGATCACATCCAGTTTGGGGACTGTCACATCGGGACACCCTACCCCATGACCTTCACGATCACCAACCGCAGCAGGGTAGAGGTGATGCGGTTTGAGTGGCTGGCAGGCACCCCGTTCCACTTCTCCCCCAAGGTGAGCTTTGGACGGCTCTGCCTTTCCCCATTGCTCAAGCCCTTCTCAGCAGACTCCTGGGAGCTAGCAGGGAGTCACCGCGTACCAGTGAGAGCCCGTTTCATCTCCACATAGGAGATGCAGTCCCTGGCTTTGCTGGGGCAGGGCTGTTGACCCCACAGAAAAGGCTCCATGTTATGGAAGGTGACATCTTTTATTTGTACTTTTTTCTATCAAACCTCAAATAAATACACAATAAGATGCAGATTCCTGGCACATCTGCCCAGCGCATCAATCCCTTTGCTGTCAGTCCTGCCCTTGCCAGTGATACCAGTTTGCTCTTGGCTCTCCGGTTCTCCCCAGGTGGGACACCTCCATGCTGGCTGTGCTAAGGACATCACAGTGACCTTGAAATCGGATGTTGCGGTCACCTTCAAAATGCATCCTGTAAAGTGTAAGGTGGTTAGGATCGCCTTCCAGCTGCCACCAGAGCAGGTTACTGACTGGGATGACCGCCTGCGCACTGTCAAGTGGGTGGATGACATGAGGGGCCCAGCAGCCACATGGCCCGTGAAGAAGAAGGTAAGAAGCAAATTCGAGCTTCCAGAAAAAGAATTGCCGATGGCAGCAGACTGCCATCTCTGCTGGCTAAGCAGCTCCTGCTTCCTGCCGACATTAATCCATCTGTGAGGTTAAGCAGCAGTGTGTTTTGGGGAGAGGTGGATACATGGTGACCTGATACACTCACACAAGGTGGGGAAGCCTTTTGGACCAGAGACTTTTAGCCACATGCATACTATCGATCTCTGCCAAAAGCTGAAGTCTTGCAGCCTGTGTTGAATGAGAGGCCACACTTTATGATAACACATTTTATGATGTCAAAATCTCTTTGTCTGATTCACTGCCTTTTCACCAAAAAGAAGTTAAATCCACTGCGCTCTGTCTCTTGTTTTGAAGTGGAGAGCAACACTAGTGCTCTTCTGTGTGTGCTGGCTAGCCCACCAGCACGTTGTGGGTGAGCTCTGAGCTCTCTCTACACTGATAGTGGAGATTTTGGTTGTGGTCTCTTTATCATGTGGGATATCTCATTATGGGACAGCCCAGGCACTGTATGGCAGTCATGCAGGAGTCGGAGAAATATCATCTCCAGAAACTCTTGCTTTTGCTGTCATCATTGCCAAGCACAGTTATCTTGGGTGATGGTCCTTCCCTAGTTTCTGAACCATTGTAAGACCTGTAAACCAAACTTGTTCCCCATCAGCAGTCAGAGACTTTCCTAGTGACTTCATTCCCATCCCAAAATGCCTGTCCTCAGCCCTCACTAGCATAGCTGTTGCCCCACACATGACATCTGGAAAGCACTTTCTCCAAAAACAAGAAGGAAAAGGTACTTTCTAGGTTTATTCATTTTTGGGATTCTCCATCCACAGAGCTCCAGCAAGGGAACTTCATCCTAATTTAGAGGCCTGCCAGATTTATAGGGGGCCAGGAAAAGTGTCAGACGCTCTACAGGGTTGAAACATAGGGACTAATATCCAGTTGTAGTCTCCATGGGTGGAGAGTCATGGTGGTGGTTACTTCGATTAGTAGGCAGAAAAAATATTATAATAGCAGAGTCAAATTTTGTCATCTTTCCAGGAAAATAAATAGGAATGGTCCTTCCTAGCCCCTGTGTGGCTGATTTGGGGAGCCCAAAGGACTATCTGCTCATTCTGGCTTTCTGGACTCTGCTTAGCAACGTGTTTTTGTTTTTGTTTTTGTTTTTTTCTCCTGTTTGGAGGTGATTGAGACAGACCCAGAACCAGCTCACACTGTCCTGGAGAAGAGCAGCCGCGAGGTGGAGCTGTGCCTGAGTGCTGTTGTTGACTATGCCGCGTTCAAGCTGGACAGGGACGTGATTCAGTTCAAGGAGACCTTGCTCTTCCAGACGAGGACGTTCACGTGAGTGCTGAAGGCCAGGCAGGGACCGGTGAGTGGGAGCTGCCTTTGCCCAGGGCTGACCCAGTGCTACCCATGCAGTGTCTGCTTCCCCAGAGCCATGCTGTGGTCTCCAGTGGCCTCTGCTTTTCCTGCTGGTCATGCTCCTGTGCCAACAGAGGTTACACAAACATACTTTTTGCTCAGCCACTTAATAAATCTCTTCTAATCTCCAGCAGGCTGATCAGCCTTGGAGGGCGATGCTAAAGCTGAAGTTTCAGCATCCACGCATCCTGGTGGTCTGGAGATCTCCCACATGTGGACCTGAGTTCCTCTAAGGCTTTACATTCAGTCTCACCTGCTGTTCTTCCCTTTAAACAAACTTTTTTTTTTTTTTGTTTCATCCTTTCCAAGTCCCAGCTGGGTATTGGGGCCCATATATCATAGAATCAAAGAATGGTTTGGGTTGGAAGGGACCTTAAAGATCATGTAGTACCAACCTCCCTGCCCTGGACAGGGACACCTTCCACCAGACCAGGTCCCACAAAGCCCCATCCAACCTGGCCTTGAGCACTTCCAGGGATGGGGCATCCGCAGCTTTTCTGGACATATCTGCACATAAAGCCAAGCAGGAGATGGTGGCTGCCATCCTGCCAAGACATGCCAGGAGAGGTTCAATTCTGCTGTGCCGTTCTGCTGAGAACAGCCATGGTTTTGCTTTCATGCATGTTGCCTGTCCTCATCTGCTTGAGGACGAGTTTGCAGCCAGAATGATACCAAACTGAGACATAAAGACCAGAATAAGACCCTTGGATTAGATCTCCCAGGCACCGTGTCTGCCTTTCTTCTTTAACTTCTAAACTTTGAAATACTTTGTCTTGAGGCACCCCAGGGCAGCAATCAAGATGTGGCAGAGTTGTCTGGGGAAGAAGCTAGTCAGCATAAAGAAAGGGGTACCAGGAGCCCACCGTCCAGTGTTACTTCTCTACTTGCTTTCTATTTATTGGACTTTTTATTCCTCCTTCTTGCTTTTCAGTTTCCAGCTGTCCAATATAGGTAGCGTGGCCCTGGAATACACCTGGATGGCGGCTGTGGAGGATGAAAAGGCAGGGAGCCATACTGGGGAGCTGCTCCCACCCAGTCTGGATGGTAAGGCACTAGCTCTCTGTGGCAGCTGGGTGTGCCCTGGGTGTTTCAGTCAGTAGCTGAGGGCTTTGGGCGAAAACCATGCCAGTTCACCCCAGAGCATAAATTGCTTCTTTGTCCCTGTCCAGTCCTCTATTTTCATCATCATCTTCCTGGAAGCAGCTGGAGACTTTCTCCTTGCTCCTTCTCTGCCTTTTCAGACCTTTCTGACACTTCTGCTCTGTGCAGGAGCTGAGCCTGGCTCAGGGGAGAGCCACGCAGGGGGTCAGCACTGGGAAGGAGGATGTCAAGGCACCTCTTTGGGAAGTCTCTGAGGCTGGGAAAATCGATGGTGTAACAAGGAGCTCTTACACTTTAGCTGACCTGCAGTCATTGTGTGCGATTCCTCAGCCCAGGGCAAATGCAAAGTCAGCCTAAAACGAACCCTCCCAGCTTGGGCACCAGAGTGTTTGCTGCAGGCAAAGACCCTGCTTGCAGCAACCGTCGCAGCTCAACGGCAGGGCAGTGACTCATGAACCTGCGGTAACGCGGTTGTGTCTGAGCACGTGGTCTCCTTGGGAGCAGCGTGGTTCTGCAGGGAAGCAGGGCTATGTGTCCAAGAGGTCTCATCAGAAACGGGAGCGAGGAGAGCTGCCAGCTCCTGCGTTTCCTAGCAGAGGCAGCTTGTCTGATGCTCAAGATGGGAGAGCCCGACCCAGTCCTTGGCATCCTGAATGTCATCTCCCACCTCCCCTGTGGTCCTGGCATTGGCTCGCAGTCTGCCAGGCTCTGCTGTGAGCTGTCTGGTCATCAGTTGTGAAAGCCTGACAAAGAGGAAGGAGAGGGTGTGAAGGACAGAGCAGCGCTGTTCCCCAAAGCCTTCTCTCCACCATGCACAACAAGCAAAATTCAGCTCTGTAGGCCACAGGGGAGCAGGACTTACCACTGTCTTTGATGCTGCTCGCTGAGACTGGCTGTACTGGAATGTGAAACAGCACCCAGAAAATTTTCCAGATGCTGTAACAGTCATCTCTGCTGTTCGTTCCTGGCATGGTTTGGGAATGAACACTGGCCAGAAACTGTTTTGCTGGAGAAGTTTGCATCTAGCTCCCCAGTCCTGGAGATGGAGAGAGTTTAACAGCATGGAGTGAAGTGGATGGCTACAGGCCTGGGCACATTTAATTTCCCAATGTGTAGCCTTCCTGTCTGTCATCTGAGCATCTTTAACAGATGTTCAGTGGTGTGTTTTGATTCAAGTGGTTCTCTGGGTCTCTACTGGGTCTTTTCACTGTATTTGCTGCCCTCACCCTCAGTTCTTCCTCCTGTCTGTTCTCACTTTCACACCTGTCCCCAGGACTTTCTGGGATTACGATTCAGCAAGCAGTAACACAGAAGCAAGAAGCAAACTGATCATTTTCACTTGGGGGAGTCCTGCTGAAAGCACTTGGCCAGAGATGCTCCAAGTGCATCCCAGCTCCCTTCTGTCCACCTGCAGCAGGAGACAGATGCTGGGAACAGAGATTTTCTCCTTGAAAGATGTCCTGCTGTAACCTCTTCCTTACCTCAGGGGATTTCCTCTCCTCCACTTCTGGTGCCTCTGTGAAACTCCAGTCTAGCCATTGTTCGAGCCAGCTGGGCCGTGCTCTGGAGCAGGTCTCTCCTCTGAACACCATCAGTGCCACCCCGCTGTTCTCCGTCGAGCCCCCAAGCGGCACCATCCTTGCCGGCCACGAGCAGCTCTTCCAGATGAAGTTCTCCCCGGTGTATGTGGGGGAATTTGAGAGCCGTATGCTCTGCAGGTAGGAAACCTCCAGGCACTTCTCAACTCATGCTGCTGATGGATAGTCGTGATATTGGCTGTGATTGGGGTGGGTGGGAGTATGGATCTGGGGACAGCCAGCCCCAGAGAGACAGCAGAAACAAACAGTATACAGGAGCAAAGAAAGTGAATCATCCAACTTGGTAGAAGCAGGTATGGAGACACTGGGAAAAGACATTATGTGAGATATTAAGGTCCTGGAGGGTTGCAAAATCTGAAACAAGATCCAGAAAGGCTGTCAAGGGGCCAGACGGTTCTCCTAGTTATGCTTCCTTGTCAGACAAGCACGGCCTCCTTACCTACACAGAAACCTGTGTGCTGCAGTTGGTCTCTAGACATAGAACTGGTCATGCTTCTCCCGTTTCACCTCTGTAGCAGGGAGCGCAATTCTGTTTCGTTTGCTCCCTAATGCTTGCACGGAGAGAGGATGCAACACTGTGCAGTGCAAGGAGATAGGAAAGCAGCTGGCTGGCTGTGTTAGTCTGGCTAATACCAGTCTCTTTGTTCCTAGTATTCCTAACCTGAAACCAAATCAGAAGGGCCCAGAGGTGGCTGTGAAGGGGAGAAGTCTGATGTCAAACTGTCACTTTGAGCTGGAAGACTCTGACTACATCACTGCAAAAAGGCGCAGCCCAGAGTTGCAGGGACCAAAGGGGACAATGTTTGATCTCAGCACAAGAGTGGTTGAGTTTGCGGCAATTGGAGTGCGCGGCAGGAACAGCAGGTGAGTGTGGATGTGGCTTCTCCTGTTGGCGATCTCCTACTCACCCCTCTTAACCAGAGACCTCTCCAGCTACTCTTCCAAGGCACACCTGTATCTTATCTGTGATATGCTGACATGTGGCCACCAGTCTGTTTTGGGGCTGGAACAAGCTGGTTTCTGAAGACCAGCTGACCAATTTTTTGTTCTTTGTCCTTTTCTTCAATAAGATGTGGGTCAGTCTGGGAAGATCACGTATACTTGGCCTGTGCAATGTGGCCAGTACAACCTTTGTCCCTTGAAAAACATCCTTGGGACATCCTTTGAGATACTGGTCAGACTGGGTCAGTGGAGGCTGTAACCACATCAGAGAGTACAGTCTTCCAAAGGAGTCTTACTGGACTTGATTTTGCCATTTTGACTTGGTCTCACCATTTTAACATGCAAGAGTTTGTATCCTTGCTAATTTCTTTGTCGACAGCCATTGATCTTTAGCCACCTGGGAAATAAACAGGGCCCCTAGAAAGCAGACAAAATGTTTGTGCTCCCAGTGTTGTTCCCCTGTACCAAAGAACTCCTTCCAGATGGTGTCCAGAACTGGCAGTGCCTGATGTCTGCTATGGGCCAGAGCCATTAACATCCCAGCGCCACCTTAATAATCCTTTTTGCTTTTGTTCCCAGGACCTTCATGGTTATGAACCCAACCAGTTCTGCGTATTCCTTCCAGTGGACTTGCCAAGACCCTGAAGCCCCACCAGAACAGGTGGCTTTCTTCTGCCTCACAGGGAGAGGTCAGATCCAGCCAGGGAAGAAAGCAGAGGTGGGTGGGTGCAGAAAATTAAGAAGGTAGATTCAGTACACGTGTATGCCAGTTTAACACCAGCTATATCTACACTTGTCAGGCATCTCATTTCACTGTGAACTTGCCAAGACCATGAGGAAACCTTTGACTGCAGTGTAAATGAACTGGCAGATGAACCTGTTCTTACCCAGTACCCTATATCTGCCATGCTTTAGGGTTGTAAGTGGCACAGCAGCCTATCTCTGAGCTCACAGAAACATAAGGGGGAGATTCTTGGGGTTTCTTGGTGGTATAGACTGCACCCCCTCCCCTTACCCTGCCAAAGGCAGCAGCTTTCCTGCACTTGCTTCTTTCTCCCACAGATGAAGTTTGAATTCATCCCCCGGCACCTGGACATCACAGAATCATTCTGGGCCTTTACCATCCCTGAGCAGAGCATTTCAGTCCCATTCCTGTTGGTGGGCAACGCCACTGACCCGCTAGTGACTCTGGACAGATCCCACCTGAACTTCCACTTGCTGTTAATCGGTGAGTGCCATGGTTATACCTTACACACTCAGAAGTGTACCTCTGCAGAGGCCCAGCAGTTCTGTTGTTCCAGCAGGCTCCCACAAGGAAGCTGGTAGTGGAAATGGGCTCTTGTGAGCTCAGTATCCAGCTCCTGGCACCCAGGGAGGGGAAGGGGAAGGGGTGTGTCAGGGACATGAGACGTGGTTGGGGCTGGTTCCAAGAGGGGATTTGGGGGTGATGCAGGGAAGCCCAGGGGGTCAGAAGTACATTTCCATGTTGGCATCCTGAGTGTGCCATGCTGCAGGCAATGCTCCTCGCTGCAAATTGCCTGCTGGGCTCAGCCAGTGGGCAGTGGTGGTCTGGTGGCCAGAGGAACAAAAGGTTTTCAGCAGCTGCCTTGTCCCCTCCCCAGGGCATGAGGTAAAGCAGACTGTCTATATGATCAACAGTGAGAAGGAAGCCTTCAACTTTGCTTTCAGAGAAAGCTCTCTCCTCTCAGAGGGATGTAACGCATCCATGAAAATAGAGCCCCTGGAAGGCTGCATCGCTCCTCTTTCAAGGTAACAGGGCTCACAGGCCAGGTTCCCTCTCCTGCATGCCAAACATCATTTTGATTTGAGGCTTTCTCCCCTCCACAGGCCCCAGGTGACTCAGCAGTAGCATACATCTGCGTTGTTTTGTTCCTTCCCAATGGGGACACCATGAAACTGCAGGTTTTCCCTTGAAGTGGCTGTGTCAGGTTTACCCTGGTCTTGTGTAGGCCTCCTTCCTGGAGAAATTCAGGCATTGGATCTAGTTTTGATGACAAAAGCATGTTTGGGGTATTAACCCTGTGACCCCCTGAGCCAGCAGCCCTAAGTGTGCAAGGTCTCCCCTCTTCTCTGTGTTCTTTTAGTGACAGAACCCACCACGTGTGGTCTATACAAAGCCACCAAGAGCAGCAAAGCACACAAGCAACACAGCAAGCAGCCTTTAAGCCCATCATGGAGGACAGCAACAGGCTTACACAACTAGCTGTGTTTTCCAGGATCACCTGTCAGAAAACAGATGCTCTTTTCATATAAACTGCAGCCATGACTTGTGACCAGACATGATCATGAGTTCAAGTAGTATAAGAGGTCACCAGCTCATCTTCTGATCAACCGTGGATGCCCCTGTGCCCACTCACAGCCTCCCTGGGTGTAAGGAGAACACATGTAGCTCCAGGCAGCTTTGCTGTAGCTTAAAAGATGCTGAGTGTTGGCTTGCCATGGGATGCAAGATAAGAGAGCATCCTGTAACAGGCTCACCTGAGAAGTGGCGATTCCTTATGTCTCTGTGGTTCAGTTGTGTTTGATCACATACCCAGAAATCACCCACAAAAATTACAAAGAGGCAGTTTGGTGGCACCCATGTTGTACTGCTGTCACGGGAGCTGGATGGTTCCTCTTTGCAAAGAGGATGTTGCCCTTGTCATATAGATCAGAGAGACTGGGGGTCTCCAAATGCTGTCCTCTGTGTTTGGGACAGACGTGGGGTCTCAACTCAATGCTGCCCTGTAGCACATGGGCAGAGCAGTAAAGTTGGCCTTAGCTCAGGGTTTGCTACCTTGTTGTTGTATCCCCTGCCGTTTCATTGCACAGGATCATCATACCCCAAACAGTTCTCACCAGGGTTTGCTCCATAGTGAAAGGTCCTGGAAGGGCAGAGTGCTGCTCCTGGTTTCTCCCAGGCATGGGGTCTCACCCCAGCCATTGCACAGCTGTTGTCCCGTAGAGCAGGCAATGTGGTGCCAAGAAAGCTAAGAGACAGTGAACGGAGCAAAAAGTGTCTTCTCTCCCCAGGTTGCCCATTACAGTCGTCTTCACACCAACACTAGAAGGAGAAATGGTCTTCAACCTCAAGTGTGATGTTAAGAGGAAGACCCAGCCCCTCTCCTTGAATATCAAGGCCACTGGCTCTAGCATGAATGTGTCTGTCAGGTGTGAGGACAGTGACGGCCATGTCACTGAGCTCAGCACACACAAGATCAACGTCATTGATTTCAAGGAGGTGAGCAGTTCCCTGAACCATTTGCCCCACAAAGCCCTGCAAGATTGGGCCTTAACCAGGAGCTTTGCTGTTACAAGCAAGAGGGAAAGTTTTTCTTCATTTATGGGTCTGTAGAGGGAGGGAGATTGGTCTTTCACGCAGGTTATTAGCTGAATGTGAAAGGTGCAGGAGCACACTAGGAAGGAGCACTTGCTGGGCCAGCTGACACTTTGCATGTGCTCCAACCCCTACTTCTCGCTGTCTTCTCCCCGCAGGTACAGCTAAACGAGAATAGCAAGCGCATCTTCCGCATCCGCAATAACAGCAAGTTCAGCTTCACCTTCTTGTGGGAGCTGAGTGGCCCCACAGCCCGTAAGCAGGTCCTTACCATCACCCCTCAGATGGGCACCGTGCAGGCGGAGGGGAAGGCAGAGACCCAGCTGGCTTTTCACCCGCAGAAGATGTGTTCTTTAAAGGATGTAGAGCTGGCGCTGCAGGTGAGGCACCAGTGTTTCATAGGGGACCTTCGCCTTCCCTACACAGCAGCTTGGCAGCAGGAGCACAGAGCCAGGGGTGAGCTCCGTCACTAAAGAGCCTGAATGAGGCAGAGAGGCTCCTGCTGCTGAAATAAAGAGCCTGACAGCTTCTTAGTAAGTGCTTATCCAGCACCACTTTGTGAAGCACTTTTTGTGGCAGGACATATCCCCCAGGCCCCTTCTGTCCCTAATTCGGAGGGGTCCTAGGTGTGCATGGAGATGGAGCTGTTTCTCCCTGCCAGGCCCCTGCTGAGTTGGGTCCCGCAGCTCAGGAAGGTCCTGTCGGCGTGTGACCGCACTGCTCGGCAAGTGGCTGTACAAAGCAGGGCTGTGACTCTCCAAAAGCCTTTCCCTCTCAGCCAGAGTGTCCACCTTCTGTTTCCATTCTGGGGTCCTTTGGCACCAGCTTTTCCTTGTCGCTGCAGTCACCTGTCCCCTATCCTCTCCCTCAGCCATCTCTGGTGTTTGCAGTTGTAGTTCCTGTCTCTTTAGCTGGCTCATGCTGTCTTTCTGTTCCCCAGATCAGCAAGGGTCCCACGTTTACCTGCGTGTTTCTTGCCACCGTGGTAGTGCCCACTGTCCACTTCTCCGCCACCAGACTCAACTTTGGAGCCTGCTTCATTTACCGTGCTGGGATGCCACCCGCCCGTCAGACCCTCGTCATCACGAACAAGGCAGAAAAGGATGTGAGGTAGGCCTTCTCCACAGACCCCTTCGGTCTTACTTAGCAAGTGCCTGCTCCATGTCCCCGTGACCCCTGAGGATGCAGGGAGAGGAGACAGGAGAGTCCTAAGTAGCCCTGATGTTGTCATCTGAGCACACACAGCCTTGTGACGCCTCTGCTCCTCTTTGCTCTGCTTTCTGCCAGCTTGAACTGCTTGTTCACCAGCATGACGTACCTGGAGGTGGACTTCTCAGGGTGCGTCCTGTGTCCAGGAGGGACAGTGGATGTGCCCATCACTTTCTATCCCAGAGAGGTTGCGTCTTACCATGAGGTCATCCCTTTTGAAATCAATGGTCTTTGCCAGCAGGCTGTTGAGGTCCGAGGAAGGGGCACAGAAATGAAGGTGAGATGAAATCCAAACTGGCAGACAGGTGGTGTGGCTTTCTCTCTCATTTTCCTCATCTCTTCCTTAGCCTACCGTATTTTAGTTTTCAAGCCCTTTCTCCTTCTTTCCTTTTGCTTTATACTAATCCCTTATGTCTCAGGTTGATGTTGTGGAACCACAAGGAAAGGTGGTGAAGCTGGGAGCCCTCTCTATTGGACAGACGGTGAAGAAAACTGTCACCATAGCAAACAACAGTGCTGCCCCTCTCACTTTTAAACTCAATCTCACGTCCACCACGCCAGAGCTGCAAGAAGCTGGGGTAAGGCCCCTTCCTTTACTGGAAAGCACTTTGGTCTGCCTGCAGGGATGGCTGCAGGTGGCTATGAGCTGCTCTGGGTGGAAGCTGGTAACCTATTACAGTTGTATGCTGTCCTGTCCTTGCTGCTAGGACTGCTCTACCAGCAGATGCTCACAATGTGAATGCCTCATTGGAGCTAGGTGTCCAGAATCCCCTAATAGTCGGAAGTGAGAAGAAGGTACAACTCCTCTCACCTGTTTTACACACATAAGTTAGGATGTGGCCATATGTATGTTAGATATGGAAAGGTAATCTTTAAAGACCAAGAGTTACAGCTCTCTTGGAGCTCATGTGAAATTACTTTGGAAGACGTAGTCCAGCTCACCATGGCCAGATGGACACACCGTGGGAAAACACCTTTAGTACCTAGGAATGCCTACCAGGGAATGAGTAGGACTGGGGCAATGTTGATGGGGACAGAACAGGAACAGACTCTGGAGGATTCACAGCTCAGTTGCCAGATGTAGTCTCCACTCATTTCTTTGGGCAGGTTCTCTGCTTGAACCCCACGAAGGAACTAAGTCTGAAGCCAAAAGGAGATACCTGTAAAGTGGAAGTGACCTTCTCCCCAAAGTGCCGCATCCAGCCATTCACCGTAGAAGTGATACTGGAGTGCAAAGGCCTGGTGCGCTCCCTCTTCATGGTGCAGGGCTCCTGCCAGGGCATCCATGTGAGCTTGGACCAGGAACACCTCAGCTTTGGAGCGGTGGTGCAGCAGAGCTACACATCCCAGCGCATCATCATGCAGAACACAGGCGACATAGGAGTCAAGTAATGCAAAACCCCGTCCTGGCTGAGAGCTTGGGTGAGGGTTGGATGGAGCTGTAGCTTGCCCAGATGGTTCCCCTCTGCTTTTCCATCCCAGTGGAGAGTTCTGTAGTCAGGCCCTGGAAGCTAGCAAGGGGTACAACCAAAAGCTTGTTTACAGATTGGTGCAGCTGAGTCCTGCCCAACCTGAAGTCTTGTTGCCAGGTGGCTCAGCATTGTGCTGGAAATCTGGTGAAAAAGTCCATGAGGGACTTAGAAACAGCACACTGTGTTCACAGCCTCTCAGTTGCTAATCCTTCCTTCCTGTCCTTGTGCTTTCCTTGCCAAGGTTTAATTGGGACATCGAGAGCTTCAAGCCAGATTTCTCCATCAGCCCCAGAAAGGGTTACATCTCCCCAGGAATGGATATCCCCTTTGTTGTGACCTTCCACCCCTCTAAGCTGAGCCATGCTGTCCGGTACGAGGGCCTGCAGTGCTTCATCCAGGGCAGTGAGCCGCTCCGGCTTACGCTGGCAGGATGCTGCATGGAGACCCCTGCGACCAAAGAGGTAACCGGAGCAGAGACAGGATGGGTCCCCTCCTTACACCACCATTTGCACCACATCTCTCCCAGGACAGAGACTGGAGAGCACTGACATGCATAGACTTGCTCCTTCCTGACGTCCTGCCTGGGTATCCCAGAGAGCTGAGAAAACTGCTGGGCAGGATTCCCAAAATTTCTGAGCCTGTGCCGCGGGGACGCCCTGTAGGGCTCTTCTGAGACCCTCGCCACAGAGCCCCCCATTGGTACCCGCAGCCACACTTTTCCTCCCTCTTGGGGTAGGGGAGGGCATTCAGCACTGGCAGTGGGCAAGGCATCCGCATCCAGCTCCTGGGGCACGGGGATGCAGCGTGGAGGACTGCTGGCCCTCACGGCATTGCAGGAGGGTGCAGCTGGGAGGTGTTGACTCTTGCTCCCAAAACAGAGCCCAGAGCTGCTCTTCAGCCTGCCCACAAAGGGGCTGTGTGGCTGCAGGTCTTGTCCTTGCACAGGGGAGATTTCCTTCCAGGACTCCTGATTTTCCTTCTCCCTTCCTTGGGAGGTGGCAGCTCTCTTCACCCAGCATGCAAAAGACTTGTTCCTCTCCCTTTTCTGAGAACAACTTGATTTACTCCAAAAGCTATGGCTCAAATTGAAGTTTTGCATATGACAAGGAAAAGGTGCTCCCTGTGCTTCAAGGCCTGGCATAGAGCTAGTCTGAGTCCAGGAGAGTTGAAAGGGTTCCTCCTTATGACCAAGCAGCCTCTTTGCTCCTCTGTTGCAGACACTGGCTTTCGCATGCAACGTACGTGAGAAGCACAGCCAAACCATCCTCCTGTCCAACCCAAGCAATGAGCCCTGGACCGTGCAACCTGTCATTGAGGGGGAACACTGGAAGGGGCCTGAATTTTTCCATCTAGAGGCCCGTCAACAAAACAAGCCCTACAAGATCACTTACAAACCCCTCACTATGAGCTCTGAGAACAAGAAACATCAGGTACGTGAGCTGTGCCAGTGTGCTCACCCTCATAGTGTGACCCTCATAGCTCACCCAGCTTTGGGCAGGAGGTTGGATGAGATGACCTTTTGAAGTCCCACCCAAGCTGAAATTGTGCTGTGATTCTATGTTGGAAGCTGGATTTCTTGGTGGCTAGAGGCCAGGTGTAAGGGAAGTTCAGATGCCAAGTCTGGGCTGACCACTAGACGTACTGGAGCAGCTAACCTAAAAAGCCAGGTTCTCTGAAGGTTCAGGAAATGAAATTGGTTCTGTGCAGTTCCTGGTCCCTGCCTGTGCAGCCCAGAGGGGCTCAGAGACCCCCATGCTCAGCCCTGTGGGCTGTGCAGGCCCCCCAAGCTGCCAGCACTGCCCTGCTGGGGTCCTTTTGCAATGTGCAGGGAGCAAGAGGGGCCAAAGCTGCCCTGCCATTTCTCAGTGCCCCTCTGGCCATGAGCAGTCAGGTGGGAAACAACGCAGAGATCTCTCTTGACATCACCTTCAGTGATGTGGGAGCTTTGGAAAGAGCCCTTCCTGCAGGTCTCAGCCTGGGTAGGTGGGGTCACTGGCCCTCTGTTCCCATGGGCACTATTTGAGACGCACTAGGGACGAGCTCTTATATCATGGGGTTCAGTTCAGAACAGCTCTGGGGTGCTGGAGGCGGGTGTCAGACACCTGCCCCTTGTCCCCCTCCAGCTGATCTTACACCACCCCAGAATTTAGGCCAGGGCAGGAGTGGAGGCCAGAGGCTTCTGGGCTCAGTCTCCAGGGTGCGGAGCCGATCTGTGCCCTGTAGGGTTGCATTTGCTCAGTATCACTTTAACATCTCAGGGTCCATGTTTCCTTGCTTTGCCCAGACATGCTGCTTCTGTGTCCTCTAGCCATGGCAGGCAGCACAAGTATGTACGATGCTGCCATCTCCACCTGCGCAGGACACAGGGCTGCAGTCACAGCTCTGCCAGCTGGACTTGCTCAGAGCTGTTCAGGTGGCAGTCCGAGATACGGGACTACCTGAGTATGCTTGAGAGCCAGTAACCAGTCAGGACAGAGAGCAGGAGAGCTCAGTTATCCTATTTCTTGTCTCTAGGGCTCCATCTTCTTCCCATTGCCAGATGGGACAGGCTTGCACTACCTCCTGCAAGGGACTGCTGAGACCCCAAAGTGTTCGGGGACCATTTTCCGACAAGTACCGTGTAGGACTTCCTACACTGAGCTCATCCCCATCTCCAACTGGCTGAACAGACCACAGAGGTGAGTCCAGCTCAAGAAGTCTCATCCCATCAGCAATCCCTGCAGAGGCATGAGGAAAAGCTTCCCACTGCCTGAAAGCTCCTTCCTGCAAGCTTTTCACTCTCCTTGACCATTTCTGGCCGTAGGTGTCTGGGATCGCACTACCCATGTTCTGCCTGCGCAGACCCATCCTGGAGGGCTTTCCTCCAAGGTGGATGAGAGCTGGCTGCCTCTACCTGAGGCATTGAGGATGAGAGGGGTTATGTTGTACCCCCACACAGTGGGTATCCTATGGGAGTCTTTCCTGTTGACCTTCACTGCATCCTTCTCACCCACAGGTTCCTCGTGGTAGTGGACGTACTCAAACCAGAAAACCTGGAAAGCCGTTCTGTGCTGCAGGGGCTGGAATACATTGATGTGCCAGGCTCTGCCAAGAAGGATTACAAGCTCACGTTCCTCTCCTACAAAGAAGGAGTCTTTAACACAATGGTAAGTGTGGACAGGAGGTGCTTGAAGGAGCTGTTGGCTCACTGAGGACCTACACGCCCATTTTCATAACTCCACGTGCCCACTGGTGGGATTGCAGGTGTCCTAGGTGGGTACTGAACAGCAGGCATCTCTCCACATGCCCCACTCGTGTGTCAGGCTCTGTGAGGGTCTCACTGAGGGCTGCTAAGCACAGGTGAGTCAGGACATTGGTGAGCTGGAAGCAATGGTCAATTGGGAGACTATGAAGTGGAAAACACCACACGTGCTTTCCCCAGTCTTGCACTCTTCCTAGGTGGCTGCTTACAGCCATCTTTGGAAGTATGGTGCTGAGTTTGAGCGACTCTTTGGCCTAGCTTAGCACAGCTGACACATTTGTATGTGCAGAATGACCAGTGCTTCCCTTTTGATTCAGGTGACCTTCCTCAATGAGGTGACGAAGGAGTACTTGTTCTACATGGTGACTTTCAAGGCCACTGCTTCGGGACCCATCAGCACTGTTGAAATGACCACCGCTGTTCGGCAGAGAGTGTCTTCTACTGTCAAGGTGGACAACCCTCTGCCTGTCCCGGTGACATTTGCCATAGATTGCAAAGTGCCTGACATCAACGTTCCCCCGCATTTCACTGTTCCTGCGCGGTCAGAGGTAGGAGCAAAGCTTGCCTACTATGCTCTCCCCTCTCTGTGGCTTTTCTGGGGGTGGGTGCTTTTGAAGGGTGACATCCTACACAAGCCATCTGGGGCTGCTTTCCAAGGGTGGCAGGGTGACAGCTCCCACTTGCTAATAATCTGGAGGCAAAGCAGTGTCTGAGAATATTCCTGGTGGGAATTGCCCTGCACTCATGGAGTCTGCCACACTACCTGTTGTGATATGGTCCCATCAGGCCTCACACGGCAGGTCCATGCCGCAGGCTCATTATTTAGTGTGGGTGTTTTCAGTTCCGAGTGGCATCAGGACATTCCTCACACCACTGGCGGGGTGTTTGCAGCCTGCATTGATAGGTGTTGTGTGTCCTGGGGGAGTACAGAGGCATTTTAGGGTGGGAAGCTTCTGGGATAGTGCTGGAGGGCTCTCAGCTGTTGGGGACGGTCCCCTAAGTGAACTGTCCTCCACACGTGGCAGGGCTCTGACCCAGAGAGGAGGAGTTGAAGTGAGGGAGGGTGTTGGGCTGCCTTCCAACACTGCATGAGCATAGCAGGGATGGATTTCCCTGTCTCTGCCTGACCCCATGGCTTTTCCCTTTGTTCTTCCCAGGCTGATCTTGTCCTTGAGTATCAGCCCCTCAAAATGGGTGAGAGCACCAGCCGCCTTGTGCTCCAGAGCAGTGACTTGGGCTCTTTCTACTATGACCTGCACCTGAAAGCTGCTGTGAGCAAGCCGGAGAAGCCCCTCTACTTCTGCACCACATTAGGCTCTAGTCAGACTGTCACCACCAAAATAATGAATTACACCCGGCAGAAGACTGACTACCTCCTCCAGGTGACCCCAGCCTGCCCTGGGCTCTTGCTGGGAGACAGCTCATCTGGCCAGCTTAACCCCTCTCTGACAAGGGATCTGGCCCCTCTAGCTTGGCCTGGACCTAGCTGGCGTCTTCCCAGCAATGCTGGGCTTTTCCTCACTTGCAGACCCCTCTCTGCTGTACTTGTTGGAGCTGCTCTTGCAGGTCCTGTGATGCCCAGATTTCTACCTTACTGCCAGAGCTGGGGTTTGAGGTCCCCCAGGGTCTGAGTGGGGGGTTGTCCCTGCTGGGCACGTTTGGGCAGCAGCCCCTGTGGCCGTTCATCATGGGTGCTCACCAGGGGTGTGGGGAGACAGATGAAGTGACAGGCAGGGGAAAGGGACCCCAGCCAGCATGATGGCAGAGGACCATGGGTTGTTTTGTGACCCATCTCCCCCATGTTGTCTTTTCTCTCCTCTGTGCAGACCAACTGTGCCGACTTCCAGACAGAGAAAACCATCAGCGTGGCCCCTGCCAGCCCATGGGGCTCGGAGGTGAGCCTGGAGGTGACCTATGAGCCCTGCCAGCTGGGCGAAGCCAGGGCCACACTACAGCTCTGTTCCCCGCTCGGCGGGGAGTACAGCATCCCCCTCTTCGGCCTCGCCCTCCCGCCCAAGCCCCAGGGACCCTTCTCCATCAAAGCCGGCGGCACCACCTCCATCCCCTTCAAGAACATCTTCCTCCAGACCATGGCTTTCCAGTACAGGGTGGAGCACCCGGCCTTCACCATCAGGGCTCCTGGGAGTTTGCGTGCCAAGAAGGCCGCCTGCATCGCCGTCTCCTTCGAGGGCAGCGCGGATGCGGGTGGCGCCCCTGTCACCACCAAGATGGTGGTCACCTGCCCGGAGGGGTCGGGTGTCTCCTGGATCTACTATCTCCGGGGCCTCCCCCCTCCCAAGTGACCTTCACCGTGGGATGATGTTAATGAACTGGGGCGGTAATTAAAGGGAGGGCGGGGTGCTCTGAGCCTCTGTTTGGAATAAACCCAGTGCAGCCTTCAGGGAAGCGGGCGACCTCCGGGCCGCGCGGGGGCGCTGTGGAGCGAGGGGCGGGTGGTGGTGGTGGTGGTGTCACGTGAGCGGGCCGGCCGGGCGGGATCACGTGGCCGCCGGTGGCGGCGGCGGGGCCATGAACGCCGAGAGGGACCTGGCGCCGCTGGCGCCCGGCGTGGTGCGGGCGCTGAACGACAAACTGTACGAGAAGAGGAAGGTGGCGGCCCTGGAGATCGAGAAGTGAGCGGCGGGAGGGGCGGGGGGCGCAGGCGGGGTCGCTCCGGGCTGCCCCAGCCCCGGTGCGCTGAGGGGAGGGGAGGGGAGGCCGGCTCGGTGCCCCGGGGAGGGCTGAGGGATGGTGGGGGGCGAGAAGGGGTCCGGCTCCCCCGGTGGGAGCTGGGGGCGTCGGGGCAGGGGGTCACACCGGCGGCCACGGAGGGTCCGGGGAAGGGGGGTTCTGGGGGCCTGCGGGCCCAGGGAGGGGCCTCAGCTGGTGCGGTGACCCTGTCAGGGGGTCCCCCCAGGAGGGGCTCTCCTCCAAAGCTGCTCCGTGTCTCTCATCCCTGTGATCTCCGGGGCACGAGTGGGGGCCCCGCCGTCTCCCGGCGCCTGTCCCAGGGCGGGGGTCGTGCGAACGCGCTCCTGAGCGGCAGAACTTCAGAAACGCATCGGGAAGGCGACACTTGCTTCTGCGATGTTCGTGGAGGTGGCCGGCTCCTGCCTGTGGCTGGGGGACACAAGGGTCCCACTGGGCAGTGGGCAGGGGCAGCAGGCTGGCGCTGGGGCAGTGCCCATCTCACACCAGCCTGGGTTCATCACCTCGTGCTGCCATCCCACCTTTTCCCCCAAAGTCACACCCACACTCATCCCGTGCTCCATCCTGGCTGCAGAGGTGGGAAGCACCTGCTGTCACCTCTGGCTTTTGGGTGTTGCCTTTACTTCTTCCTGCATCACCTTTGTTTTAGCAGAGCTCAGGCCTTTGCTTCAGAGCATCCCAGGCAAAGGTCTGCAGGCATCTGCTGGCATGGCTGTGCCCCTTCTAGTGTTGCCCATATGCGTTCCCCGCGCTCTGGCTGCACTGGTCTGGGCGCTTTGTACTGGTCTGGACGCTTTGTGCTGCTCTGGCCCACAGCTTTGCTGGGAAGGAAGCCTGTGTCTTCCCTGGCCACTGCCTGAGAGCTCAGCTTGTGGAGGAGATCTCTCAGGGGACAGCCCAGCGCAGGGCTGGGAGCGACAGTCTGAGCCAGAGGGTGAGTTTCGGGTAGGAGATGTGGCTGTGGTGGGCCTGTGAGGGGAGCAGCCAGCCACTTGTAGCAGCCAACATTGTGGAAATGAAGCTGCTTTGCTCAGGCTTCGGCCGGGAATGTGGGAGGGTTGCAGGGTGGGAACCACGTGCCTCAAATGCGGAGGGCGTACCTGGGCAGTAGAGAAAAATGGTTCTCAGGATGGGATGAGTGTTTGCTCAGGTGTAAACCAATGCATCCAGCCCCTTCTTCAGTTCAAGTTGTTTATCTTTTACTCACTTTCTCTCTTCTTCATGGGAATAATTTCTTAAGGGTGGGTTGTGGCCACTGCACTGTCCTTGTAACTCCAGCTGCAGGGATGCTTCAGTACCTGCCTTTTTGGGGCTGTGCAGGATGATGCTCCTTACCCAAGCAGCTCTGCTCGAACTCATTTTGCCCTGCGATTAGGGTTTCACACTTGGCTTATACCAACCAAAGTCTCATTTTGAGATCAGCCAGTTCAGCTGATTGAGCTGGGAACCCAAGTTGGGAAGAGTATAAGGAAGAGAAAGGCAAGGGTCAACCCTTTCTCAGATATGCGGATTCAGATCAGCTTAAACCCATCACAGAACGGCACCAGCGCTGTCTCTCCTGTGCCTACAGCACTGACCGAGGAGGGTCTTGCTGCCTCCCAGCTCAGGGACCTCCCTCTACTCTGGCTGGTAACGTGGGAGCAGCATCTGCTGCCTGCAAATTCTCCAATGCTTGTTCATTGCTGCTGGGTGCCTTTTGCCTTGTTACTTAAATCTTGAGCCCTTTAAACTCATGAAGGAAGCCTGTAAAGTTACTTGTGTTCAAACAAAGCTCCGTTAATTAAATCCAGGCAGTAAAAGGGTCACTCCCTTGGTCTGTGCTGCTCGAGCTCGGTGTGTTCGTGCTGCTGGGGTCGGACCGGAGATCCGAGCTGTTTGCCCTAGAGCAGCGGTTTGTCAGAGCGGGTGGGCTGTAGCTTGGCTTCCGAGTGGAGAGAGCAAGGTGGGGCTGTGTGATGCCCCTGGGGAGAAAGGGGGCGGCTGTTTTGCTTAGAGCAGAGTGAGAACAGAGCTGGCATTAATCATTTGGGGGAAAAAGTTCATAAACATGTTCTGGTTTTCCTGGATTACAAAGTGGGTGACTGGCCGGTGACACTTGTCTAGGGAGGGCAGCGTGAGATTCAATATAGTGCCAAAAAAACCCCTATCTGGAGTTAGGCAGTGGAAGCTTTTGTACCTTCATAGAAGATTAAGGTAAAGATCCTCACATAGGCTGAGATTTTGAGATGTATGGGTCTATGTTATGGATAGAACTCAAAGAAAAAAAGGAGAAAAACAGCGTTGCATTGGCCGGGAATCGAACCCGGGCCTCCCGCGTGGCAGGCGAGAATTCTACCACTGAACCACCAATGCTCCAGCTGTGTGCTGCTGCCTGCACAGCTGCCCGGGTCTCCCCAGCTGGATGGTCACTGCTGCAGGGATTACTGGCGCTGAAGAGGCCAGTGAGGCGATCTGGGACCTTGAAGTGGTTGTGTGGGCTTGAGCAGGGTTACAGGTTTATTCGTGTTCGTGCAGCTGATGTGTGAAATATCTCTGGGTAACAAGCTGCAGGTTTCTGAGCAGGGGCAGGTATCACATGCAGAAACCTTGTCTGGTTTTTGTCAAGGTTTGTGCTGTATAGGAGTCCATACGATATACGGCATACCAGCAGAAGCAATGCACTGGTGGCTGGAAAGGTCCAAAATCTTGGCGCTGGGCCTGGGTCTGGTGGGCAACAATTCCCTACCGAGCTACAAGCACTTCTAGTGTGTGCTGAGCAGTTCTCTGCTGCCGTCTTGTGCTGTCAGGGGTAAAAGATCCTTGTAACCTGCCTTGTTGGAGAGAGTGTTTGTCTGAAGACCTGGTGACTTCTTGTCTGCAAGCATACAGCCCTGGTGAGGTGGCCCTTGAGAGCCCATTCTGGGCTGGGAGTTTATGAATTTTGTAGGAGGCTGCAGGCTGGGAGCAGCAGGAGCGCAGCTGTTGGACGTGAGCAGGGAGAAGGGGAGACCTCTGGTTTCACTTGTGGGTTCCTTCAGCGTTCTCTGTTTTGGTACTGCTTTGTCTGGCACTTGTCATGGCCAAAAATCTGTTTCTGATGGCTACGGGGAGCCAAGCTCTGGCACTTTTGTATCAGGCAGAACCTAAAGGTCCCTGGGTGCTTTGGTTTTTTTCTCCCCAGGCTAGTACGAGAATTTGTGGCTCAGAACAACACATCTCAAATCAAACACGTGATCCAGATCCTGTCGCAGGAGTTCGCGCTCTCCCAGCACCCCCACAGCCGGAAAGGGGGACTCATTGGCCTGGCCGCTTGCTCCATCGCCCTGGGCAAGGTAGGTGCGGGTGGGGTTTTTTTTTTGGCTTGTGCAGATTATGGTGGGAGAACGGCAGCTTCTCCCGGGTCAGCGTGATGGGGAGACTTGGGATGGTGGCACCGCAGCTCCCTGGCTCCCTCCCTGCATTGCAGCATATAGCTGGGTTGTGTTTGAGTTTCCCCAACGTGCCCAGCCACATCCTCTGGGCACAGGGCTGGGTCGCATCTTGGCAGCTCCGTAGCCGTGATTTAAGTGCATCTGACCATCCTCCGCCTCCGGCAGCTGGACTAGACTCAGCAGGTTGAGTACTAATTTGTGTTAACGGAGCTGTGAAGAGGTGCAGCCCTTCTATCTCCCACCCCAGTTCAGCCAGCTCCGGCAGCACCAGCAGGGTCTTCGGGAAGTAGAGCTAAGGTACAGGCGAAACTGTGGCAGAGTCGTAGTCAAAGTAAACCAGTGGCATAAGGTGTGGAGCTGCGTTAGCCTGAGCTAGCAGCTGGCTGTTGGGCTTGGCAGAAGTTTTACTTGCTGAACGTGCAAGTCAGTCCAGTTCTGGAGGTGTACGTTGATGCCCCTGGCACGGGAAGTTGGCTGATTTCTGGCCCAATAAAAGTCTTTCTCTATAACTTCCCTCTCATTAGCAAGAACAAGCTCAGTAAAGTTGCCTCCAGGGCTATGCCAGAGCATCCAGGTCCCTGTGGAGGGGCGCACGGACTCTGCAGGCTCATGGCTCCGTCGGGCTTTTCAGTCAAACCATGCAGCTGGTTTTTGAAAGTGCCTGCAAGGGAAGAAGTTGTTTTGGTCCATAGTAAGGTGTATGTCAAAGAAAGAGAGGGCTCGGGAAAAGCAGGCTGTGCTTGTTGGAAGAGCTACAAGATAGATTTTAATTCACTTATTCCCCTTCTAACAAGAGTCGTGGTCAGTCTGAGCGGATGCTTTGAAGCCTGATGGCTTTTACATTAATGCCTTTACACTGGTGGCTTCTGAACAGCATTCCTGTCTTGGTGGTCTTGTTAAAATGCAGAATCTCTTTGTAAAACCCTCCTCCCCGGGATGAGCAGTGCTTTGCTCTCCACTTGGCCCTGGTACATAACCCACCTTCTCCGCCTGCGCAGCGTGGGGACAGGCACTCTGTGCTGCCAGAGCTGCCGGTCCAGCTGGCTCTGGGGGACGGAGGAGTTGCTTTAGGTGGCCTTGAGGGGCACTGATAAAAGTTGGAGTTCAGCTTTTTAGTCTGCTGGTCTGCATGTTGTTGATTTTCTTACCATCTCCTTTGCTAGACAGTTGGGAAATGCCAGCCTGTTTCCCCAAAGTGTAGGGGTTTTTAAATTCAAAACAAGCCACCCTCCTGCCTCCACCTTTGGGTTTGTCTGAAGCTCCTGCTGTGCTGGTGAATCCTTAAGCAGAAGTCTTTTGGGCTGGAGAGCAGTGTCATTAATGGCTGCATTTATTCGTGGGTAGAGTCAAGGTCAGCCTAGCACAGCTCTTTTGCAGGGCACGAGGACAAACTTCAGTGAAAAAAGAATCTTGTCTGGCAATGAGAGCCCTGCAATCGCTTAATCTTACAGATGTGTCCAGCTTAACTCCATCAGCTGTGATAGCTCATAATCTGTAAGCAGGCTGAAGCTGCTCCTCTTCTGGTAGCTGAGACCACAGTTGAGTTGGTGTTTCAGGGCAGGAAGACAGTTTGGGGACTGCCAGTTGTCTGTCTTTTTGTGAAGCCTGTATCACCAGCTCCTCCACGCTCTCCAGCTCTTGACTTTACAAAGAGTAGCCCGACAGACCAACGGCTTCTTTGCTTAACTGAAGGTGCAGGTGAGCTCGATCTGTCGCTATCTGGATTGTTCTCCCTTGTCCTGGAAACCCTGGTGGGTTTACACCAAAACCAGCCAGCAAAGCAGGATAAATCCTGGCTGGTGACTGCTGGCTTTGCTGGGGGCCTGCCTTGTCTCCTGCCTGCAGGTCACAGGGAGGCAGCAATGGATTTCTCTGGATTTCTCCAGCAGAGGTGAACGGTGTGCAGTGGCAGGCAGCCCCTCTTGTTTTGAAAGGTCCTCGGAGCAGGTGGTGAATAACTGCCCAACTGTCTTGTGCGTCTCTGGGAATCAAAACCAGCGAAGTACAGTGCACAGTAATCACTTCACTTGCTGGTGCAGACTCCCCTGAAACAATTTCTCAGCTTATAATTCAATAATTTCAATAATAAAATTCAAAAATTCATTAATAAATCCTGTCCAGTACAGGGGCACTAAGCTATAATGGGTCTGAATTTTTGCAGTATCTTCCAGGGCAGCACCATCTCTTCTCTCTCACTGTGGCATGATCCTCAGCTAACCAGTGTCCTCCTGTCCACCAGGACTCTGGGCTCTACCTGAAGGAGCTGATTGAGCCAGTGCTGACGTGTTTCAATGACGCCGATAGTCGGCTGCGGTACTACGCTTGTGAGGCCCTCTATAACATTGTCAAGGTGGCCAGAGGCTCCGTCCTCCCACACTTCAACGTGCTCTTCGATGGCCTTAGCAAGGTAAGAAGCTTCCTCTCCAACTCATGTGTTTTTCTTTCCCACGCTAGAGAAGAAAGACTTGTTTCCTAGTCCTCATCTTCTCTGGGTCAAATAAACCAAGTTGTCCACGGTTGTCTTTCCAAGTAAACCAGTTTACTTTGACCCAGGCAGGTCTGAAGGACTGAGTGAGCAGTTTCTGCAACAGCACAGTGGCTACTGGTGTTGTGGGTGCTGCAGTTCACTGTAAGATGCCTTGTTCTCTGTCCTCATCTCCAGGATGTATTTTCCTGCTCCTTGTTGAGTGGTATTAGAAAATAAGGCTGATAGAACTGCTGCAGGTGAGCTGGCTCTGCAGCTCTACGGCTTTGTGAGGTCTGTAGGGTCAAAACCCTGTCCACATATGCCTGTCTTTGGAGCTTTTCACTGGAAACCTGTATTTCTCTGCCACTTAAGAGTGTGGGTGCTGGTCCATGAAAACCTGCGTAGCTGGGGGAGGTGATGGGTGCTTGATATCCCTCTTAGGAAGTCTTTCAGGAGAATATGTTAGAGCCTAATGAGAAACTGAAGAGAAAGGGACTTCTCTGTGTCCATCCATGTAATGCCAAAGGAGAGCAACAGTCCCATGAGCCTGCTGGGAGCTCCGATGCAGAGCGAGGAGCAGACCTGGAACCTGCTGCTGCCATGGCTCTTGTTTCTGTCATTCACAGCTTGCTGCTGATCCTGACCCAAATGTCAAAAGTGGCTCTGAGCTCCTCGATCGACTTCTCAAGGTATTTTTCCCCCTCTGAGTGAGAATCCTTCGTGCAGGCTGCAGGAATGCCCTCGCTGGAGATGTGTCGATCTCCAAGGCTGCAGTTTTTAAAACCATCCCAGCTCCGTCCTGTGGTTGCTGTCAAATCATTTATTTCTCTCGCAAACTGTAGCCTTTTGGGTTTAGGGGCTGGTGGTGATCTCAGGCAGCTGGATTGAGGGGCTGGTAGATAATCACAGTGCCACATGTGCATTCAGCTCTTGGGAGCTGGGTGTTTGGGGAAGGAAGGTTTCAGTTTGAGTAGGGTTGCAGCCCCGTCCCAGGCAGCAGAAGTGCTGTTCCTCTGCTTTCCTTCCTTGCCTAAGTGAATATCAATGTGAGCAGAGCTACTTTGCTGCTGCTTCAGGGTGGGGGGATTGGTTCCTGTTCCTGTTTTGCCTGCAGACAGACTTTTACTCTCACAGACCTCCCAGTTCCTTTTCTGCTATTCAGAGGTGAGTGGCTCCCTGCCAGGTCCTGCCCTTGCTCCCCCTCGTTATCACAGCGGTTAACGCAGTCTCCACATCGCCTGCTGCAAACCTTCCTGCTGGGAGATCTGCTCCATTGCACTAGTGCGAGAGACTTAGCCGTGCAGCAAAATCCACCAAGCGTATAGGAAGAGCTTTAAAGGAAAGCCAGGGCACTCTCCTACCTTTGACACGCGTGCTTGCTCATGTGTGCAGCACACCACTGAGACATGAATTGGAGAAGCTCCCCTCCTCCTGTTCAGCAGGGCTGGCACGCAGCAGGCAGGAGCCTTCCTCTCCGGGTTCTGCTCAGCATTAGTCCCTGCCCAAGGGGGATTACTGGCTCATCGCCTGAACAAACCGCGTGATTCCTTCACCCCAGGTCTCCCAGCCTGCAGACCCATGCATCAACTGCTTGTCATCTTTTTCCTGTCACATGCCTTAAAAAAGGCTGTGTGGGCATGGGGTGGTGGCTATCCCTCCTTGACACCCTCTGTTTGAACTTTGCAGGACATTGTGACAGAGAGCAACCAGTTTGACTTGGTAGGCTTCATCCCACTGCTGCGTGAGAGGATTTACTCCAACAACCAGTATGCCCGCCAGTTCATCATATCCTGGGTAGGTGTGCACAGGCATACTGAATTTATTTGAGCAGGGTTTTTTTAAGCCATCAGAGTTTTTCATCTGCTTCTTTAAAATACCAGCTCCCTGTCACCTTGCTGTTGCGGTCTCAGGGACATCATACTGCACTTCTGCAGGAATTCAGAGGAATTCGCACACCAAGTTAGAAAATATGGTCAAAGCGTTGCTTGTATAAATAGATACACTGTCATCTAGAGGTTACAGTCTCCCAGGGACAGTGCCAGACAGCTTTCCATCACCCAGCAGCGATGGAGGGGTGCTGCTCCCCAGGAGGCAAAGTATCTCTACACGCTTTCTGTGCAAAGCAGGGAGCTCTCAGTGCCTGGTAGGGTCTGGGGAGAGGTGCGTGCCTCTGTGCTGTCCCTTTCAGCCATGCAGTTTGCCATCCCAGGTCTGCTTGCATGCATCTTAGCAGTTGTTCCTGATCCCTGCTCTGTTTTACAGAGCTGTCATTGGAAATGTGACAATGCTGCAGGCTGATATCTTACCTCCTGTGCTTCTTTTCTGAGATGGGCAACTCCATGCTGTCCTATTTTATTTCCTCTCCTATCCCACACAGCTCGGCTCTGATTTCCTTAGTGTCGCGCTAGATTTGCGCTGAAGATGTTAGCTTCTCCAAAACTCACCTCTTTCTTATTCATCCCTTGAGCTAGATCCTGGTCTTAGAGTCTGTGCCTGACATCAACCTCTTGGATTACCTGCCAGAAATCCTGGATGGGCTCTTCCAGATCCTGGGAGACAACAGCAAGGAGATACGGAAAATGTGAGTGTGGAGGCTGACTGGGTGCAAGGGCTGTGTCTTGCTCACTTTGTCTGTTCACCCTCATTTGTTTGCAACTCTTCTGTACAACTGCAGTGAAACCCCATGCACGTGGTGGGAGACAAAACAATCTGGTTGGCTTGGTTGATGGATCAAAGTGGCCTTGGCAAGGGCCTCCCTTCCCCTGGCTTGTTGTGGCTGGAGTGGCGTGAAGGATACCATGGTGTGTGCTGGGAATCAAACTGCTTTGGCTCAGTTGAGCTGTTGCCTTCCCAGCCCTCAGCATCCAATACCAGAGCCGCAGAAGCTCATGTGTGCTTCTACAACGGGATGTGAGCTCTGTGAACAAGCTTTCCAGCACACAAGCCTCTCTCAGCAAGGTAAAGCACCAAGTCAGCATCTCCTGGGTGGAGAACAGGAGCAAGCATTGCGAGCTTGCTCCTCAGGTTTATTGCCAGTCTCAAGACAGTGGCATTTTGAAGCGCAGGAGTGGCTGGGTGTTCTCAGGCAGGTCAGAGGATTTTGGCTCCTTGCACTGGGAGAGAGTGACTGAGCCTGTTTTTGTAGGGCACAAGTAAGTGATGGGTTTGACCTGGGTGTGTCCTGCTGCCCAGCCCTCCTGGATCCTCCCTGCTTCTTTGTTTCCCAGTATTCATGTGTCAAGGAACAAGCACTGAAAGCTTTGGGGATCGCCTGCTCCTCTGTGCGGAGGCTCACCTGCCGTGCCAGCAGCATCCTTTCTATGCGCGCGTGTAGGAGGCCGATCTCCGTAACTTCTCCGTCCAAGGTGACTGAGTGCTAACCAGCTGCTCTGCCTCTCTGCAGGTGTGAGGTGGCTCTTGGGGAGTTCCTCAAGGAGATCAAGAAGAATCCCTCCAGTGTCAAGTTTGCAGAAATGGCCAATATCCTGGTGATCCACTGCCAGGCAGCGGGTGAGTGCGCAGCACCAAGGTGTAGCATCTATCTCTAGGTCTGCAGTGCCAGCCATAGATTCAGGCCAGGAGTTTTCCAGTGGGTTATTCAACACCTTGCCCACTTGCCTTTTCTTTGTCATCATGCGTGCAAATACCACTGAAAGGGAGGGACATGCAGTATTCCCACGGTTGACACTACTGCTCTTGCACTGCTGATTCCCCAGCCTCAAATACACGTCTGGCAACCTGTCGAAGAAAAGGTGCCTGAAAGTAAAATAACATGGCTGTGAAGGGCACCTGTGGATATCCAGCACATATAGAAGAATCTCCTTAGGGGCTTACTTTTAATCTCTGATGGCACTGGGTGCATCAGCAGGACAGTTAAACACGGTGTGCCTGGTGCTTTGTGTTAGTGCTGCACTGTAGCTCCTGCAGGTCCACTGTGTAGGCGGTGGCAGTGGGTTGGGGTGCTCATTGAGCTCAAACTGCTCTTTAAACGTTGCTGAATGGGGGTGGGCTTCTTGTGAGACAGAAAAATAGAAATAGATCAAGACTGCTTGCTTTGATTAAACTGATGCCCAATGAGTTTACCCAGTTTAAGCCTAAAATCTGGGCTTGCATCGGCTGACTGCCCCAGCAGTGCTCCCTTTTTCAGAACTTGGGGAGGTTAAGAAAACCCCAGCTCTAGGAGTGATGCTTGACTCAGACACACACCTGCTTTCAGTGTGACAGAGGAAATAATCTTAGGCATTGAGAAGCTTGACAGAAAACTTGTAAATGAGGAAAACTGGATTGTGAATCAAACTGGGTTAACTCTGAAACCTAATCTCAACATCGCTGCAGATTCAGGTCTTGTCTAGCTCCTCTGAGACTAAACTGTCCAGACGAGGGTTTCTCTGGACTAGCAACTCTGGATGGAGCAGAGGCAGCTCTCTGCTTGCAGGTGGTCCTTGGCATGTGGAGTTTCCTCAGCTGGCAATGCTGTCCTTTCCCTCACCTCTGTTTGTCCCATGTCTTCCAGATGACCTGATCCAGCTGACAGCCATGTGCTGGATGAGGGAGTTCATCCAGCTGGCTGGCCGGGTGATGCTGCCTTACTCCTCAGGGATCCTGACTGCTGTCCTGCCGTGTCTCTCCTACGATGATCGCAAGAAGAGTATCCTTCTAACTCCGAGCTGCTCCCATTCCTGCTACAGCATGCCACAGGGAAGCGCCTGTTTCCTGCCCCTGGGGTGCAGGGCCAGCTGTACAGTTGGAGAGGACAGGAGAAGTCCTCCTACCAAGTCCTAAAACCCAAAGCGGTCCTTTGGACATGAGAGGGGCTGCAGTAGCTGGGCTGGGACAGCCCTGGTGGGGCTGCAGTGGCTTCTCCATGGCTGGCCAGATGTGGCACCTAGCCATGTGTGGGACAGCATGTTCCTTACACCGCTGCACTCAGACATCAAAGAGGTAGCAAACGTGTGCAACCAGAGCCTGATGAAGCTGGTCATCCCAGAGGACGATGAAATGGATGAGGCCAAGCAGTCGATGACCCTACCGGCAGAGCCCACCTCAGAGGAGTCCCTCTCCAAGCCAGATGCAGCGTCCAGCAGTGAGTCCCCATTGGTTTGAGCCATTAGAGATGTGAGGGAGATCAAGGGGAGGTCTTCAAGAGAAGTTCTTGAGTTGGTTTGGTGTCCTGGGGTGGCTCAGGGCACATGGGACCACTGTGCTTTCTTTGAGCTCTGGAGTTCTGTTTCCCAGATGATCCTCAGCTCAGAAAGACACTTGTGCTGTCTGCATAGCAGGGTCAATGCTCCGGCCTGGAGCCCAAGTGGTGCTGCAGTGCTGCGTTCCCTGATGAGCATCCCTGTCCCCTCACCATGCTTTACTTCAACTTAATCATTAAGTTGACCTGAAAAACATCATGTATAGTTAAACGTTTAGTGTCTCACTACATAACGTGGGAAGAGAATAGCCCACCTGTCCTACAGTTGCTCATTTGGGAGGAGCTACCGTCACCCAAAGGAGAGCTGTGTTAGTCCTGGGAGAGCATCAGCACATGCATGGAGGATATCTGTGTTGGGGAAGGGTAGAGCAGAGAAAGGAGAAGAATCTTTCCAAATTCATAGTGCTCTTGAGACCATCATGCAGGTATTGTCCCAGTCCTCAAATTTCCAGAACAGAAAAGGTAAAAGGTTGCAAGTGGGATGGGAGATGTGGAAGAGTGTTCAAGTGAGAAGAAACTAAATGGAGAGGGTCTGGGTGGACTGATGCCTGAAAACAGCAGTGGCTTTAGCCTTCAAGCATCCCTTAGATGCCCTTGTCCTGGGATGACAAGGTGCTACTTCTGGCACATCTTTGTTGTCCAGGCATGTGATATATGTGTAACATTCAAATCACATGGAGTCATCAGTTTTATTCTTCTGGGGCTGCACATTCAGCCCAGTGTTCTTCTGCAACATGTCTGCAAGCAGCTTTTGGAAAATCCTGCCATGAGAGAGAGCAAGAAGATGAGAATTAAAAGGCTGAAGGGTTTTATTTTGCAACAGCAGCTGACTCAAAGATGAGGAGGCCAGGAGCTGCGTGGGGCAGCCAGTCGGGTTGCGGTTTGTGACACCGGTAGGACCAGGCAGCCAGGGCAGGGAGGGGAGAGAGAGGGCAGCATTGGTGGTTCAGTGGTAGAATTCTCGCCTGCCACGCGGGAGGCCCGGGTTCGATTCCCGGCCAATGCAGCAGCACTTTTTGGATGGGGTGAAGGAGGAAAAATGTGGTGCCATAGCACAGCAGCAAAATGTTTTCTTTTTTTATTCCTCATTTGTCCCAAGGATACCTCCTTTTATTAAAATCTGTTGTCAAAGAGCTTTAAAACATCAACACAAAGTTTAATTGCTTTAATTTCTACCCCTTTGGGGTTGGCTTGCACCTTGAAGGAGGCAGGATCAGATAAACCTGTGGTGCTTTTGCATCACAAACTCTCAGCTCTGCTCCCTCCTTGTGCTGATGTGGCAGTGCTGCTCTGTGTGTGAGTAGAGGCAGTTGGCACAAGGGGGCATGAAGAGTCAAGTTCATCCTGTTGTGCTTTGTCACTGTGCTTGTAAGACCGAGCAGAGGCTGGAGAGCTGTTTGGGTCGCTTGGCTTCCCCATGGAGTCATGCTGTGGGAGAGCTGTCAGGTGGAGATGTCCTGGGTTGGACTCAGCCTTACCTCTGTTTTTGTGGTACCTCTTGGCATTGATATCTGGATGATGGAAGGCAGCTCTGCAGTTCTGAGCTCCTTCTTCAAGAACGGTTGAAACTATTAGAAGGATGCATCTGAGCTTCCATTACAGAGGAGGAGACCCAGTTTGGGCTAGAGGTCTGAAGCTGTGCAGGTTGCGTTTTGCCGGATGAGAGCAGTCCTGTACCCGTTTCATCCAGTACCTTTAGCAGTGGAGAGGAGCTTGACAAGGAGTGTAGAAAGCTCACTGCAGGCAGAAGGGATCCTCGGGGTTCCCGGACCCTCAGACAATGGCTGGTGATGTCTTTGCAGAAGGTCCTGCAGCTCTCCAGTCTCTCATTCTGCTCTCCGCCTTCCCTGCCATCCCACTAACCATGACTCCTTTTTATCTGCCCCCAGGCTCTTTGGATGCGTCTGGTGACTCCAGCTTCAGCAACAGCAGTGTCTTCACAGTAACCAGGTAGGATCTGTTTGTTGCTTCAGAAGGGCTTGAGGAGAAGGGAAGGCTTCTTGGGGTACAAACGACGACTGATAGATGCAGACAAAGCTCTGGAGAAGGATGGTCTGAGCTGGAAAGCAGTTGGGGTTTCCTGGGTCACAGCGGGGTGGATGGCTGGGGATGCTCTAGGAGTTGACTGCTTTTCTCTGATGCTTTTGCACCAGAATGTCTTGACTGTTTGGTAAACTGAGGTGTTTGCCTTCTTAGGAGACCTTGCAAAGCCCCCCAGGGAGGTCTGGCGAGGCAGTGAGGGTCTGTGCACTCGGAGTTCTGCACCTCGCCTGTCTTCAAGCCCCCGTGGTTGGGCACTCCAGCTAAAAGTTAGGGAGAAGGTGGGTGGTTGTCTTGATTATGGCTCTCCTAGCTTGGCCAAAATAGAAAGCATTTGGTTCTGTCCTGCCTTTGCAGAGCAGTGGTAGTAGAGGAGCAGCAGTGTGCTGGTCTGCCAGAGTACAGAGGCCACATGAGAAGGTGATACATGAACCGTCTGGGGCTGGCAGAAGAGCCTGGAGAGCTCTGACCCTGCTTCTCGGCACCACAGACCTCCGAGCTGCAGTCCTGGCAGCCCACCACGGCACGGTGCCATCCAGCTCCAGCTGCCGGAGAGCCAAGGGGTCTCCGCAGTGCCTGCTGCCAGCCTCTCCCCCGCCAGCCTTGCATGGCGTTAGTCAGCCCCGCACCTGCAGAGAGCAGCTCCGTGCCCAGCACGATCTCTCCCAATATCTCATCTAAATCATCTCTCCTACAAATACCTTGTTTCCCATCCAGCTGTTGGTGAATCTGAGGACAAATCCATCTGCTCTTGTAACGCGTCTTTCCTTTCCTCCTGCTGCTTGCTTTCCTTGGAGGCCGTGATTTCCAACACTTTTATTGTGCTGATGCACAGATTTATTTGTTGTTGTGGTCTGCAAACTAGGATGCGTTACTCTAGGTGCATCCTCCCAGCTCGGCTGACGTGTGATGCCCATCGTAACGCATCCCAGAGCAATGCAAGCGTCAGCTTTCCAGGTTTATGTTCTGTTCGTTTTTTGCACTCCTGCAAAGCCCAGCACCCCCTGGTCTTAATGATACCCTTAATTTTTTCCTCTCTTGAAAGTACAGATCTTTTCATTTGTGCCTAGATTTTGGTTTATGACTGTTAAAGGGTTTTCTCCGGCTTCCCAGTGATCGCTGCATCCTGGGCCTGCTCAGCCCTTAAAGTTTAGCAGGTGCAGAAGGGGGTGTGCGTAGGGCTGAAACTGGGAAGGGGAAGGAAAGGGACAGGTGCGAAGTCCCGGAGGACAAGTGGTAACTGCGTCTCTGTGCTGAAGAGCTTGCACCTAGGGGGAGAGAGGGACTGAAGACCAAAGGGGGACAGAAGCAGGGAGAGCTGGAGTGACTCGGTCACAATGTCACCGAGAACCAGGATGAAAATTGCTACCGGATCTGAAACGGTCTGCCAGATCCCCAAGTGCAGGAGAAAACCATCTGGAACAGCAGGCAAGACCCTTTGCATCTCTAAGAGACCCAGTTTTACAGAGGGATGTGTTCTTGAGCCCTCCTAAGCCCTTCTAAACAGGAGATGCCAGGCTTTATCCTGGGGTTTACCTGCCCTGAAGCCCGTTTCCCCATCCTGTGTGACCTCGCTGCTGGCTCAGCATCAGGACCTGGAAGATTTTTGCTGTGGCTCCCGTTGTGGGGTACTAGTTACAGGGTTGGGGGGCTGTATGTGGTTGACAGGAGCCCTGGACATCTGCCCGGTGCTCCAGCTATTGCTCAGGCCGTCTGGCTCAGCCCTGGAGCTGAAGGAAGGCGAGAGCTGGCAGCCGTAGCCAGTTGCAGCCATAACTCAACACCAGGGAGCAGGCAGCTGCCTGCATGCTGAATGCCCACTGGGTGTCAAGACAGGACCGCAGGAAACCATTGCGTTGCTTTGAGAAGCTGGAAAGCCTGCAAACGGAGGAAGTTGCAGCTGCCTTTTAAGATGAAGTCACTCTTTGCTTGCGTTTTTGTTCATTCTCCCCTCCCTGCTTCCCTCAGTCTCCCCCGGCGAGCAAGTGATGGAGCATGGCCCAGCGCCAAGCGTCCGGCTCTCACGCCCCCTTCCCCTGCCCTCCCCACACGGCTGTCTGCAAAGGGATAGCACTGCAGCAGCGGATAAAGGAGGAGGACCTCGGTCAGCAGGGGCGGAGGAGCTCACGGCCCAGTGTCTGCAGAGGGATGTCTTCCATGAAGATGACGAGGTCTGAATGCTCGATAGATGGATGCTGGGCACATTCCTATGGCTGCAAACTGACATGTGCACCCCTTCTGGTCCTAAAATGTGCTGTTGGCCGTCCAAAATGCATCCAGGATAGTTGCCAGCTTCCTGGTGGCGTTCACTAGGAAATGGGGACCATGTCTGTGCTGAGACAGAAACTGTCTCCTGGGAGAGCCTGGCTGCATGGGGCTGGAGGGGCAGCAGGGCTCCCCATGCAGTTTGGGGTCCTTACTTCCAGCTTCTGCAAAAAACATCATTGGAAGTGGACCAGAACCGTGTTTCAGAGGTGCTGGAGCTTTCCCGTGGCCTAGTGACCCTGCCGATGCTGCGATCGCTGGTGTGAGCCCAGCTCAGGAAGGGGAAGTGGAAGCGTGGTGGCTGGAGCAGAGCCCAGGCTTCCTTCCGTCAGTCTGAGCTGCTGCAGGAGAAGATGCAGATGTCTGTCCTGTGTCGCTGGACCAAAACAACTGGAAAGGGCCTCTAAGGCTCTTGTAACTGCATCCGTGTTTCAATACAAGACCTGCATGGTTTGAGACAACTTCTTAATCATACTGCCAGGCAGTGGTCAGGCTCGACCAGCAAGCGGTCGACCAGGGTGCCTGGGTTAGATGCGTGACAGTTGGGCAACGATTCCTCACCCAACTAGGTAAAGGACGTGAGGGCTCCAGAAGAGCCTTTGTGATCCTTCCTGATGCAAGCAAGGTTTCTTATTTTGGGTGGTGTTCAGCAACACTGGGCATGTAAAGGTGCTTGTTGCTCTGCAGAAAGGGCAAACGACTGCCACGTGGCTAAACGGCCCAAGACTGCATTTAAATCAGACTTTTAAACGTGGTAGTTAGAGCTTAGTACAAAGCTAAAATTGCTGCTGCTTGTCTCATGCTGGAAGTTGCCATAGCCCCGTGCCTAGAGCCCAATGTGCCTTGGGGGTGCAGCCAGTGAGCTGGGGAGTTCGAGGCAGTGAACACCTGCGTGAAGGGCAGGGATGGTGCTGAGTGCCCTACAGCACACAGAGGATGGTTGGCCGAACGCAACACGATGGCTTGCTTTGAACTCGTGCACCAAGCCTGCTTTAGGGTCTGGTTCTCCAGCAGCTTGTCTGGTGGAGTCTTCCTTGCTGCAGCTTTTGAATCCAGGATATCCTCTTGGGGAGTCTCTTCTGGCCCTCCTCTCCAGCCTGGAGCAAGGAGATGGGTTCCCTTCACTGCTCCCCCTGCGCCGATGGGTGGGTGAGCTGACGGGGGACCTCGGGCACGCTGCACCCAGCCTTTGTCACTGTGATCTACAGCTCGTTGGACTGGTGCCTCTGCCTAGACCTCAGCCTCATCGCTTCCCTGGGAGATTGGCTTCCGCTGGTGCTGTGGGCACTTCCAGTACTTGGAATCCGCAGGAAGCAGAAGGAAGCGAAGAGTGCTGAAATGAGAACGATGGAGGACGGAAAAAGAACAGCTTGTGGGACCGATAGCAGAGAGGAGCTATTTACCTCCTGGCCGCTGGCTCAAGCCCGTTGAGCAGCACAGCTGCCAGCCCGTATGGGAGCTGCCCTTGTGACTTGGACCATAATGAAAGAACCTGGATATTTCCACCCTTGGCAAGGCCGCATCACTGGGCTTGCTTAAAGGCTAGAGCTTGGCCTAGACCTTAACCTTGTCTGAAAACGGGGTCAGGAAAGCAGCTGGGCCGGGCGGGAGGCCAGGAGGGAGATGACAGCTCAGACATTGGCAGAGAAAAGGCGACCGCTGAGGAGAGAGATGGCAGAAGCCCTTGAAGAAAGGGGAGAACTAACAAAATGAGTTGATAAGGGACATGGGGTGAAAAGCATTGCTGTGGGTTGAATGCAGTGGGAAAGTGAGCTCTGTTTCCATGCTGGAGGATGCTTTCTGAGATGGGGGAAGGTGCTGGGGGGTGGATTTCCTGCCTCACCACTTAGCTTGAGCAAAAGGTACTGGTATCCAGAGGTGAGAGCGTGGTACAGCTCCCATTGTTGTTCAGTTCACCCTAAAAACATGTTCTTGTCATCACAGGCGAACCACGGAGGCGGTGCCAGGGCCGTGTTTGTCCTCTGGAGGAGAATCTGGGGTAGTGGGTTAGATGGAAGCGATTGCAGCTGACATCTGCCCTGCCGCAGATGCCGGCGCTGGGAGCCAGCGTGGCAGGCCCAGAGGATCGCATTAACGCAATGCCATTACCGCTGCTCCTGCTCCGCACTGCCTGGGGATTAAGGGAGAGCCGCAGCGAGCTGCGAGCCCGCTTTGGAGCTGCAGCCGCCACAGCGCTCGCTGTGCTCAGCTGCTGCCTTCCCACCTGGAAAGGCAGCAGCCCGTGGGAATCTGGTGCTGCTCCATCTCAGAGGCAGAGGAACATGGTCGATGGGAGATTTTTAGCCCAATTTCACATGTTTGTCAGACCTCCTGCCTTTCAGGATGGTGCCCTGGTTTTGTGCTGAGTAAACGAGCTGCTTCTCCACTAGCAACCCTCCCAAAAGCTTTATCTGGCCAGATGCGGGGAGAGGAGAGCTGGTGAGAAGCTTTGCCCAGCCACCATCCGTTTTAGCAGGAGCTGAGCCCGGCGGAGCTGCGGGGCAGTGGTAAACGGCACAGCCAGGGCTGGCTGACTTGGTGTGAGCCTGGCACTGACAGCTGCCCTCTGGGGTCAGCTGGGTGGATTTTGGCCTGAGCCACCCAGGCTCTGCCCACAGCCCACTCCTGCGCGGGTGCTGCATCACTGCGGAAGGGGTTTTCACAAGCAGCTTTGGTACAAGCCGGGCTGGAAATGGCTTGTGGCTATGCTGGCAGCAGTCCAACGTCCTCTAACAATGCCACCCCGTGTCCTCCTCGCCTGCTTCACAGCAGTGCAGAGCTGGTGGATGTGGCAGCGTCGAGGCCACCTCTGAACTGGACGGCTTCACACGCCGCTTCTCTGCGCTGTCCTTTTGGCTGCTTCCCTCTGAAAACACGCACTACTCTGATGGTTTATTTTCCCCTGTCCTGCACAAGCAATATGTATTTTGGCGTGGAGAGGTGATCGGGTCACGGATTTGTGCTCCTCTTCCATCAGGAGCTGTGTACTGGGTGGGTGGCAGGCTGCACTGCTGCTGTGGGAACTGGTTTTGCAGGAAAACTAGATATGGGGCTCATTCAGGCTGGCTTAAATGGCCTGAGACACTGCTCCCTTGGATATCTCCTCTCCCAAACTCCCCATGCTCTGGGTCCCTCCTTCCCCTCGGTTCTGCACATCTGAGCGTTTGGCCCTCGGCTGTTGTTTGCAACATCAAAGCGGAACTTAGTCCAACTCAAAATGCAATTTGCAGACCCCAGCATCTGCTACGTGAGGCAGATCAAGCAGTCAGATATCTGCAGGGCTGTGAGGGGCCGCAGCCTACTCGTCTCGCCCTTACAACGTGTGTCCTGGGGAAGATCAAATCCTATTAAGCTACAGCTCTACTTGCAAATTATACCATGAGAAATCTGCCCCTTAGGATTTCTTATCAAACGAGATGCAGAGCAGCTCTGCGCACACTAGAAAAATCGTCAAGAGTCTGGTCCAGCCTTGAATAATTCAGTAGCTTGGGTAGGACAGAAGTGACTTAGCTCTTCAGTGCAGCTGCCTCTTGGAGGTCTGCTTCCACCATCTCAAGTCTACACATCTCTCTTTAACCTGATCTCCTGTGGCAGGTTTCCCACCTTGCTGTGGGAGAATGTGGGAAACCATCAGGTAGGCTTCAGGATCACAAACAGGACAAAAACTGTCCTCTTCGCCTTTGGGGTCTCCTGTCTGTGCTAAATGCAGGTCACACCTATTTGGGGGAAAACTGGGGAGTTTTTCACTGCAGTAAGAGCTAAGGATCTGTGGACTGTGGGTGTTATAAAAGAGGCAGCGTCTTGGTGAACTAAGGGACTTGTTTGCTTTCATCCCTGATCGATGACTAAGAGTTATCTTCATCTTTTGGAATGGCTTTTGGGAAACAAGATGATGTTCTCAAGGCAGCCTTGTAGCAGAGAGCTACATCCCAAAAACGGTGCCAGCCAGGGCACCATCTGCAATCCTCAGCACAAGTCTGCTGGGATTAGCAGAGACTGGATGTCCTTGCCTGGTTGAGTGGCCCCAACAAGTGGATTTTGAGGACGTGTGGGTTGACATTCTCTGGAGACGTTTGAGCTGCTCAAACTTGAGTTGAATTCTGAATGTGTTTCGAGGATCTTTAGTCTTCAAACCCTAAACCTGATGACTGCAATATGGACCAATTTTCAAAATAGCCATGGTACTCGATTCATGTAGCACAATATCTTTTCATGTATAGCTACCAACTGTTTTAGAAAAGCCTGGAAGACTTCTGTTGCTTCCAGAGCAAGTTTTTTGGTCTGCTGCTGTGTCTCTCATTGTGCTTCCCCATCTTGTAATGCCAGTCAGAAGCTACCCGTGCCACAGGGGCAAACCTGGCCATGCTCAGCCATGACCCTGCAGGCTTGCAAACCCTGAACTTGCTTCCTGACTTCCTAACTCTCAAAGACATGAGCACAGTTCTTGGGTGTGCCATGAGCAGATCTGGATGCACAGAATAACAAACATGGATTGCCAGACTCAGTGGGGCAGGACCAAGCCAAGGGGACAGTTGAGGTTTCTTAGGGTTTGGGCTGAGATGTTTGCAGCCTCTGGTGTGTTGTAGACCTCCCCAGCCGTGGGACAAGTGAGTTGGACGTTACAGCACCGAACCAGCTTCTCTCCTTTCTATGCAGCTCCGAGAGGATCCAGGTGACCCTGAACCTGGATGGAATAGTTCAGGTGCTGGACTGCCACCTTCATGACACGTCCATTGGGATGATGACCAGAATTGCGGTCCTGAAATGGCTCTACCACTTGTACATCAAGACTCCTCGTAAGGTAGGTCGAGAACTCTGCATGCCAACCTGCTGCTTCCTCCACGGGACTGAGCTTGTCCACTCCCAGCTTGCTCCTTGCCTTTGAATTGGCTATGATTATTTCGGCAGCATTGCAACCCAGTGTACACCTGCCTTTCTGAGAAGGCTTTGCCTGCTGGATACCCAGTAGCTTAAGGGAGAAGAACTGCCAGCTCAGGTGGAAAATGCTGGTGAGGCTTTCGGCAGCCTCTCCCAGGGCAAGGGGTCCCATGGTGGGGGATGAGCAGGCCTGTAGGACTGATGCCATCTGTCTTCCTGGTTCTAGATGTTCCGACACACCGACAGCCTCTTCCCCATCTTGCTGCGGACCCTCTCAGATGAGTCAGATGAGGTAAGTGCTGCAGTTGTTGCAGAAGTCTTCCTGGAAGCTCACTGTCTCTACATCTAGCCAGACTTTGAATTTTTGGGGTTGAACTGAGGAACTTTGTGAGGCTTGACTAGTGTTGGCTGAACTGAAGAAGGCCCAATGCAGAGCCTGCAGGTAACTGCCCAGCTGAAAGTCCAGCCGTCTCAGGCTGGTGTGTTTGGGACCCTCTGTCCATATAAACCTTCCTCTCCATCTCTGAGAGCTAATTCCTCAAAGCCTACTCCTAAAAATCCTTTTCACCTACCTAGGAAGACAGCTGGGTCTTCAGTTCCCAGAGGTGGTGTCTTCCCCATGGGGCTGGGTTGTGGTCAGGTCCTTGGGGAGTGGGAATTTGGGCACCTTGTGATAACTCTGTAGAGATGCGAGGGGGATTGTGTCCAGACAGCACTGTGAAATCTAGTTCACAAGGTGGTTAAGCAGCACTCACCACTGCAGGGCAGCATCAGTGTTGCCTGGTGGGGCTGCAGTAGATGCCTAGTGGCATCAAGTTGGCTGGAAACTGCTCGGCTTGGAAGTGAGCAAAGAAAACCAGGCAGCGAGGAGTGAGTCAGCTTGCTCTGCCTTTGCTCGCCTGCCTGCGCTTCACCATCCCTGTGCTGACTTCATCTCCCAGGCTGTTCTGTTCCCAAGGTGCTGCACCATTTTCTCATTTCCTTGTCTGTCTTTCTCACCCCTCTTCTCTCATTCCAGTCATCTCAGTTTTGATATCTTTGTTGTCTTCTCCCCATCTCCATCGCACCCTGGAGCATTTCTAGTGCCTGGGTGGGAGGCTGGCAGCTTCAGCACGCAGCCGGCCCAGGCACTGGTAACACTTCTACCATCAGGTGGATACCTCTTGTCTAGAGCTGCAAATGCTCCTGGCTGATTTTTTGGGCCAGACCTTCCTCATGGAATTAAAAAATCATGCTATCTCCTGTGCCTTCCAGACTCAGGGCATCAAACCCCAACCCCACAACAGATCCCGTGTGCAAGGGGTGGTTAAGAGAGGAGGAAAGGGAATAAGCAAGCGAGGGAATGACTTGCGCTTGCAAAGGCAAGCGACTGCCTGGCCATTTTCCATACCCTGCTGCTTACGACGCAAACCTTTCCAGAAGAGTCCCCAAGCACACATCTGCCTTTGCAACGCTCTAGAAAGCCTGCATCTTGCAGATAGTCTCTCCAGTTTGGCAGGAGATCGCAGTGAGTCATGTTGCAATTACACTGCTTATTAATATTTGAAAAAAGCAGCGAAGAAAGGACCCTGGTGATGCATTTCCTCCATGTGACATAACTGGGAATGGCTAAAAAGTAATTTTAAGCTGATTTATTTAATCCTGTCTTCTATTTATTTAAATGTTTGGAGGGGTTTTTTTAAGGAAATCCATAGACGAGTCAATCCATTAAACACCACTGCTCAGCTGGCTCCCAACCAGATTTGCTGCTCTCTGCAGAGGAAATAGAAATGACCGAAATAGTAGGGGGTTTTTGAGCTGTGCATTTTGAGCTGTCCATTTCTGGGAACGATGAGGACGGTGTGAGCTAGCTAACCTGCAATGTCAGTGCCTATTAGAGAAGGGGGCACGGGGCGCTCTCTTGGCCATTACTCAGTACAGTATTTGCATGCACGTTCATGCTGTCCTGGAACAGATTGGGATCCCCAGAAGCTCTTGGCTCACTGGCTGGGGATCACCAAGTTAATGTGGGGGCTGTGTGAGCTTAACCCATCAGTTCTCTGATTAAGGAAGTATCTCCCTCCCCCTTCCAGGTAGGGCTGCGCATGTTGTATGGTGTAATATCATATTGTGTGGTGTACACGCATCTTCAGGGGTTTTTTTGCTGTCTTCATCCAAGGTAACCTGGCTGGGCAGCAGTGCCGGTACCATCTTTCTTCCCAGCAAGGCTGGACATCCTTTTGCAGTGCCTGCAGAGCCCCTGGCCCCTGTGCACGGTTTTGAGGCTAGCTGTCGCTCTCCTGATGCACCCTGAAGCTGTCCTGGAGCGGTTGTTTCTCAGTAGCTCGTCACCAAAGGAGAACCTGGCTTTGGAGGGTCAGTGCTAGTCAGGGCTTTGCATCAGGCTGAAAGACCGTGCTCAGGCACCTTATTTTTGAGGTCTGGTCTTGCTGAGCTGCTCAAAGTCTCTCTGTGCACTTGCCACAAATAATCAAGCCCAAAGCGAGGAGTGACTTGTGCTGGATCGAGCGGGATCTGTGTCCTTTAAGTTGTCGTGCCTGTTTTTGTCATTTAAGTAGCACAAGGTGTTGCGCCAGCTCCACCGTGCTGAACAAGGGCCAGTATCTTGTGATGCGTCTGTGGTGTCCTGAGTCATCTCTGCCTTCTCTTCCGTTCTGCTTCCTACCTAGTTCTCCTGCGCCAGTAAAGAAATGGTCAAGAGACCTAGTTAAGATTCAGAAAGGCAGTACGGAGAAGTTGGAGCGAAGCTGAAGCAAGCAATTCCGTTTGATATGTAGACAAGTCGGGATACAAGGATTCCTGGCTGTCAGATGCTGTACTGCTGCACTGCATCACCTCGTGTCAGTTTCTGTGCTTCCCTGGCAGGGAGATGCTCCGTGTTCCGCATTTGAGACCTGGTTTTGAAGGCAATCTTTAAAAGCCTTGATTAAAATTTCATGTACTTAAAAACTTCCTTACAGCTTCAAGACTGACAGAATCCTGCTGGGAACAGGTTTTTCTGCGCAAGGTGCTCCTTTTGTCAGTGCGAGTCACGTAGCGCTGACACCTGGTTCAAGAGCTGATGTTAGAAAAGGTGAAAAGTCAAAGCCCAAGAGCCCTTTGGGAGCAGTGGGTTGGACCTTTCCACCCGCAGGTTAAAAGCACCGCTGCTTGGTAGGCACTGCTGAAAAGACCACCTATTCTTTGGGTTATCTCCCTCTGCAAGCTCCTGGTGCAAAGGCAGCTTCTGCTGTAGCTGTTCAGTTCACTGGATCATTCCCAGCTGGACCCAGGTGCTGAGTTCAGGTGGACGCAACAGGTGGTGAGGGCATCTCTGAGAAAACCATGAAGCAGTGATGCTGCTGGATTTCTTTCTTTGCTTTGTTTTCCTTTCTCCGGCTCCAAAATGGAGTTTTTTCTTTACAGCTGAACGTGTTCCTGTTTGCTTATCTGCTCCTCTTGATCTTGCTGGGGGTTGGAAGTTGTGCTGGGACTTTTGTCTGACTCATGCAGGAATGACGCATGAGGTGGAGCTGGTGTCTGATGTGAAGCAGGATAGACTCCAGCTTCCTCTCAGCTCTGCTAATGTGAAAACCTACCTGTGTTTATGCAGTGGCCAGGCAAGACTTTGAATGCAGCGAGAAGATCCAGATGGTTTCTTAGCTTGCTGTTTGCAGCTGTATCTCCTAGAGCATCCTTAGAAGCGTCCGCTTTCCTAGAGAGGGTTAGCTGAGCATGGGCTTGCCCCTGCCTGTGGAGACAGTGATGAACTTGAACGTCTGTGTGACCTTCAAGCCAAGTTCTCCACCACAAGCTGAAACATTTTGCGCCTCTCTTGGGTTTCCAATATTAAACTAGGAGAGGAGGAACCCCAGGTATGGTGATGTGCTGGTATTCGTGTCTCTCCTTTGCTGTTAATTCCTACACCCCTCCTACATGTCCTACTGCAGCACCGCAGGGTTTCGAAGCCCAGGTCTCTGCCCTCCTCTCTGAGCTCTGCTGTCACGCTAAATCCTGGCGAACTTCTCCCATCGCGCCCGATTCCCAGTACAATGAAGCCGAACAAAAGCTTGTGCCAAAGCGAATAGCTGTCTTAGCGCGGTTTGGTTTGGAGCTTTGCTCTGTTGGTTTTAGAGCCATTGTGCTCCAGCTCCCGGCCTTTAATTCACCACGGCCAAAATACTGTGACCCCGTGCAAAGCAGAGGGTGCAAACTAAAGACTGCAAAGAGAACTCTCATGTACATGTGGCTGGCTTTTATTTTAAATTTTTTGGTGGTAACACTTCTCTGGAGAGAGACTGAAAGCTGCAAGTTACGGAAGGAGGGAGGCTACTCGTTTTCAGGAGGGAAGTTACACAGAGGACGAGACTGAAATGATGGGTTGTAGAGAGAGGTGTATAATTTCAGCTGGCTGGTGGAAAATGTGGTCAGCCCAGCTTGCCATACGTGGGAGCAGCCCCTAAGCAGAATCTTAAAGCAGGGTGGGGTGATGCTTTCTCCAAGGACGCGGGGCATCGCGAGGGCACCGGGTTGAAGGATGATTTGTGCACTGCGTCGTGCAAGGTTAGGAAGTTTCTTGGGGGAACGTGATCCACAGGGAGCTTCTTGGCTCAGCACTCAGTTTCAGGCCATAATTGGATGGCTTACGTATACGTATGCTGTCCATTTTATATATATACTGAGCAACTAGTGGTAAACCGGCAGTCTGGGCTCAAGGCCATGCTTGTAGTGTTCCTGGGTGAAATCATGGAGCAAACTAAAACCACAGAAAACGTGTCTGCCACAGAGGACAGGCAATCCCTGTCCTCAGGAGCTGACTGGGGCTGGGCCCAGGATGGGATGAAGGTGTAGATGCGGGATTTGGTGAGCTTGGCTTTGGGTGCCTGGCTTCCTGGGGTGTGGAGGGAGGTGCTGAGTGGGAGACAAGGTAGCAAATAAAAGCAAACCCTTTGTCTGTCATAAGCACCAGGATTCTGGGTGCTGACTTTGAAGGGGTTGCAGGCATTCAGCCCCTCACGGCGTGGCCTGCAGGGATCCTCCGGGGCAGCTCTGGCTTCCTGCAGTCCCCTCCCGCTGGCTGGACCTGTCCTGCCTCCTGGAGAAGCCCCCAGCCCCACTGCCTTCCCTCTGCTCCCCATCCCCTCCCAGCCACAGGCTGAAATCTGGTGCCTGTAAAGGGAAAAAGAAAGGTCTTGGCAAGATCAGAGGATAAAAGTTGCTGTGCCGGGGACCTGAAAAGAGGTCTGGTTAAATTGGTGTGGGAAGATTAATGGTGGCTTTTCTTTTCTCTTTCTGTCTTTAAAGCTGGTGGAGGCGGGGGGGACGCAAGTTTGCTTTTCATACCGTGCGTGTCTGGGGCTCGGCCAGTCTCGCTGCCGGCTGCTCTTGGCTCTGGGACTGCCTGCCCGTGCTTGTCTCCCCTCCCCTCGCTATGGCTAAAGGGGTTGGAGGGAGGGGAAGAAAAAAAAAAACATGAAGCCCTCTGGGCAAGCCTGGGTGCACGCTGCAGTGGAGAGGGGCTGCATCCAAGTGGTGGAGTGGGAGGAAGCACCCAGCACCATCCTCAGCTTTCCTGGTCCTGACGGGGTTGCTCCTCCACCCCCCTGCCTTGCCAGTCCTGGTAATGCAGTGGGGTTTTTCACAGCCTCCCTGATCTTTGAAGCAGTGCTTTGCAGTCCTTAAACTTCCTGTTCTCCATCTTGGTGGTGTCTTGCTTCCACTGGATTTCCATCTTCTCCTTGGTGAGAATAACCTTGGTCCTGGTGTTCTGAGCCCTGTTTCACTGCCCTGGGACATCTGAGGCTGCCCATCAGCACCTCCCTGCTGCGTGCAGGCATTTTCATGTTTTAACTTTTTTTTTTTTTAACTTTTTCATAAATACCAGCAAGGACAGCATCTTCAAGAGCTCACTGCCTATCCTTGCTGTTGTGTGTGCCCAGGAGCTGCTGCTGCAGTCTGTCCTGGTGTCCTGGTAGTCAGCGTGAGCTGCAGGATGCTAAATCTCGCTCCCCGAGGGTCTGCAGCAGATTTGGGGTGACCTCCCCTTCCTCTGCAATGGGCCAGGGCCAGCCCAGCATTTTGGCCAGAGGCAGAGTCCTTCCTAGGAGCGTCAAGGCGATGCTTTGCAGGCGGGAGCTGCATCCATCCACCACGTGCCATTTGTGGGGGCTGCTTTTCCCCTGCGTGGCCACCGGCAGAGCTGGTCTCTGCTCCATTCAACCAGAACAAGCAGCAAATTAACCTGACCTAGATCTGGAGAAGCCGGAGAGACTGACAGCTTCGTGCGCCCTCAAAATCCATGCTTGGGAGGCAGTAGAGGGAGAAATCCTGCTTATTCCCAGGGAGGAGAAATAGGTGTTTGTTTATAACAGACTGATAACCTGCTCCTTGTCCCCTGGCCCTGCAAAGAGCTCACACCTCTCCGTGCTGCTCTTCGTCCCTGTGCTGGGCCTGGCTTGCGACGTTGGCCAGGTCTCCCCATCCGTGATGATGCTGCTTCCCCTGCTCCTTCCAGTTTGGCTAACCAGCCCCACACTCCCTCTACTTCTCATCACCGCTGGGAAACCTTCACAGCAATCCCTTCTGGGCCAGGAAAAATGTCCTTGGTGGCTACTCCTCCGGGCTGGCCATTGGGATCATGCCCTTGCACAGCAGCTGCTCCAGCGCTGTTGGGTCCAACGGCCGCTCAACTCCTGATGGATGGGACCAGCTCGCTCCTGGCGCAGCCAGCCCGTTGCCATGGCAATGGCAGGATATTGCTTTCTTACAGCCTCCTCGCTCGCACAAAGCCAGCCGCTGGCTCCAGCTTTGCTTAGCACAGGGATGTGCAGCGCATACCAAGCGCTCCTGGCTCTCCTCTGTCCCCGGCTGGGAACCCGCTCCGGAGCATGCGGGGAAGAAGCAGCAGGAGCCGGAGCTCCCTGCCTCTTTCCCACGGCTGGAAAACCCCACGTCTTTGCGGCTGCCGGCTCCTCCTCTTCCTCCAGGTGCTCATGCACCCATCCCTCCTGCTTATTTCCTCCATGTTTTTCATTTGCAAAATCCAGCCCATGCTGCTTTTTCCACCTCCTGCCTATGACCTGCGTGGCTGGCTTGGGGGGACACTGCTTAACCTCTCCGAAGCTCAAGAGGTCCAGCCGTGTCCTCAGTGGTGCCGATCGCTGCTGCCCCGGCAGCCTGGCTGGGGCATCCTGAGCCCAAGCAGCATCTCAGAGATGGGGCTCAGCACACGGCTCAGGGAGATTGGATCAAGGATCCCACTTCACAGGAAAAACACAGCTCTAAATGCTTTGGGAAGCAGCAGGGGTGACTTTTGCCCAGCCCAGGGTCTTAGTCCCATTTCCCGATACTGCGGGAGCTGCCGGTGAAGTCTGTGCTGGATGATAACCCGAGTATTCAGCTGGGTGGGTGGGCTCTAAGGGGGGGGATCATGGGAGCAGCAAATGCAGCAGGGTGGCAATCACAAGTGGCTGGTTCATGCAGTACATGAGCCATGTGTTGATATGGCCTTCGCATGGCAGGATACCTCATCCTGGTTGTGTTGGCACATGTGCTGAGTTTGGCAGGATCAGTAGCATGAACAAGACTCCTGGTTCTCACTCGCCTGCTGGCCCTGGTAGCCAAGCCCTAAGTCTCTTTGCTAGTTTTAGCCAAAGACAGTGAGACTCAGAAACCTCCATGAGTGTTATTCTCCAGCTGTGAGAGTATGAGACCCAAATTAATGCTTTCCCCTGCTCAAAGGCTGCAAGTTCAGCTGAGCCATATGATTAGCCACCAGAGAATCTACCTAGTGCTTCAGGAGACCAGGCATTGTGAGCTCTGCTTGAAACAAAACACCACCAGCATTGCTTTATCATCTGAGCCACCGATGCTTGAGAGCCCTGCAAAGCTGGGCAGAGGGGGAGGGCCAAGGTCTTTCCTCTGCCGAGGACCGTAGCGTTGCCGCCCTGGCAGGGGATGAAGTGGCGATGGCAACAAGGTCCCATCCTTGACAGCATCACTGAGGTGTTGTATTCTTCAGGGACAGCAATGAGCATCATAGCTCCTCATTGCACAGCTTGTTGTTGTCTTATGTTTTTTCATCCCCTGGGGAGCCATGCGCTGGGACTTAATCACGTTTGTAGGCACAGGGTCTTCCCAAGTGTGCTGGAGCCTCGCGGTGCCCGTGGCAGGCTGCTTCCCCACAGCCAGCTCTGCGCCAAAGCCTGGGCACCTCGCTGCCTGCTCAATGACTGCTGGGGGCTTAAAAATCAGCCCTCATTACAAAAAAAAAAAACACCACAAAAACCCACCAACCCAGCTTAAGATATCTGCAACAGAGAAACCCTGAGCTCCTCTTTCTGATTTTCAGGGGTCATATTTTCAAGTTCTACGTGATCATAAAAAGACATAATTGGCTTTTTTTCCCCAGGGATAAGGGGTTTTTTTGGTAGCTCAGAAGTTGAAACTCCCAGATAACTGCAGCTCTTCAAAAAGATGCTGTGCAGGGACACATGGAAAGCCTGGGATGCTGTGCTGGTGGGCAAGAGGTGGTGGGGGATGTGCTGTGCTGGATGCTGCTGGGTTCGATGTGGCGATTGGCACCTTTTGGCAGCCTTTCTGCTCTGCACAGCCCTGCTATGCTCAGAGCACCGGGGATGGCTGATGAAACCTCTAGACCCAAGGACATTTGAATGAAGAGGGACCCAAAATAGCCTGAGACATGAGAAGGGTTGAGGACAAAAAAAAGAAAACCCACCCTGTAATAACTTCTCCAGAAATGCTATATATAGACTAATTCGGCAGCTTCTGGAAGGAAAGAGCTGTGAAATGTGAATGGCAGCTCTGCCCCGACGTCCTGAGCGCAGGCAGCCAGCTGAGCCTGCTCTCAGGTGCTGCCTGGAACGGGATGAGCTGGGGGTGCAGGGGCGCAGGCAGGCTGATGTTTGCCCCGGAGAGCATCCCCATGCTCTTGCTGGGGTTGTCCCAAATCTGCGGTTATGAACGGGAAGTGGGGACACAAAGCCCAGACCTCCCCGAAGTGGGAAGAAGGCGAAGGAAGCCCTGCTCCTGATTGAATAAATTAGCTTTAATTTCACATGCTCCCTTGGGACTCATAGAGCAGGTTTTTTTTCTCCTCTTTTCTCTTTCCTGCCCCATCCCCTGTGCAATAATTCGAAATTTCTGCTTTGGACTTCGTAGGTAGCCCTCTTTTTCCCTATGCCTTTCTGGATGCACTGGGATTCAGTGTTTGCTTCCCATCTCACCCTCTCCGGCTGTGGTTTTGGAAAGGAAAGCTCACCCTGCTGGCTGCCTCCGCCCCTGTGCGTGCTCACCCCATGCCATCCCTCTCTCCACAGGTTATCCTAAAGGACCTGGAAGTGCTAGCCGAGATTGCTTCCTCCCCGGCGGGACAGACGGAAGGTCACGGTCCCTCTGACGGCTCCGATGCACGACCCAGCCTGGTGGAGCTTCATGTCCCGGCCAGGGCCAGCCAGCTGACCTCCTCCGGTGAGTGCCACAGCTCCGTGTTTCCCTGCTCCCTGGTCTCACTCAACGCTCAGTGGCACTGATCGGATTTCGGGCAGAAGGAGAAGCCTCTCTTGCAGTAATAAATCAATATATCCATCCTTACCCAGCATCACCTAGGAATAGAGTCTGCCATGGTGCAGGCCAGGGCACTACTTTTACTTTTATTGCTCTTTCCTCTAGTTCGTGTTTTGGGGCTTTAGGACTCTGCAGAGGCTGGTGCGGAGGGAGGTCATTATTGCCCTAATTTTCTTCCAAACCTTGGATGCCAGCCTCTTCTCCTCTTGTAAAAGTTCTTAGAGCCTCTAAAAGCAGCTCAGAATGGGATGCTGGCTGCAAGCCCGGATGTCCAAAACATGGATGGCTCTGCAAAGGGTTTGGTCTGTGCCAGTGTTGCCTGTTCGAGGCTGCCCATATCAACTCTGAACTGCTACGATGCTTCTGAGGGTAGGCCCTCAGAAGAGAGATGAAGAGGGACAATCCTATTTTTTGGAGACTTGGGGGATAAAAAAAAAAAAGCCTTTTGTTCATTCATCATCCCAGCACACTGGGAAGTTTTTTCCACCTTCCCTTGTCTGTGGCTTATCCTTTGCAGTTGCTTGGCTGCCCCTTCTCCGCCGCCGCTGCTATTTAAGGGCCTCCCTGTTGTACTCCCCTGGCCAGGTCGTCCCGGCCAAAAGCACGTTTCACGGCAGCTTTGGATTTCAACCGGAGCACGGAGCCAAGACTGCCTCTCCCTGCACAGCATGTGGCCACGGGGCCTTGCAAAATCACTGACGGAGAGGGAGGCTTTGCTTTCCGCTCCCCAGGCTTTGTTTTCTCTGAAGATTGCAGATCACTTGCCCCTCCCTGGGCTTAAAGGTCCACACCAGCCACCAGCTCAAGTTTTGGATTGTTTGGCTGGGGTTTTTTTTTTGGTTTTTTTTTGTTTGTTTTTTTTTTTGTTTTTTTGCAGATCTACCTGTTTCACGCTGACAGCCGTAGCCGGGCTTTGTGATGGAAGGGTGGGGGCTGCAATGGTGGCGACCTCCCCAAGCCCCCTGTAAGCCTCATCCATCCTCCCGGTGTCAGAAGTGAGACCGCCTGGGTGGAGCAGCTCCTGCAAGCGCTGGCCAAGCAGCTGAGGAGCTGCAGTTCAGCTCACACTGATGGTTGTCTGAGGTTTCCTTCCTTGTGGGTGATCTAAAAATAGCAGGCTGGATGGCGTGGATCCTAACGGCTGCCGTGGCCTCTGTTAGCTATCTGGAAGAGTAACTTGGCTTCGCTTATTCAAGTGTAACGTTTTAAAAGAGTCTGGCTCTCGCCACATTGAGCAGATCTGCTGGAGCCAGAGCTCTGGTTGCCCCAGCATGGGGTGACGTGACCCCACACTGGTCCTAATGGGCTCTGGCTTCCTCACCTACTTTGCTCTTCCTTGTAGCGCACAGGAAAATTGTTTCTTTGGAAATTTATTTGGAGCTGAGCTTTGCAGGGTTGCTGGCTTTCACCCAAAGGCAGATGCTTTTTGGGGAGGGGAAAATGAGCCGTTTCATTGGCCTCAGACTTCTAGCGTGGAAGAACGTGGGCGCTGTCCCCTCTGGCTTTGACCACCCAGGGCTGAGAGTGGATTGTCTGCCAGGGGAATGAGGGGTCATAGCTGGGCCAGGACCTTCCTGCATTACGCCTGGAAAGGTAGAGGCTCTTGGAAAAGACTCCTTTTGTTGGAGGGTTGTTTGAGGAGGGGGCTGAGCGTGCAGTTGGTGACTTTGCAGATAAATGAGCATGGGCAGCCTTAAAACCCTTTAGCTCACAGATTTCCATGCTGCGCCTTCCATCCCGGGGCTCCAGGCTTTGCCACGCGAGTGGCGAGGGCAGGAGGGGAGGCGGAAGGGGCTGGTGCCCCCGTGGTCTTCCCCATGCTTCCTCTCACTCCCTTTCTTCCCTCAGGATGTGTTTATGCAGTTGTTTCCCTGCCATTGAGTTCAGTTTCCTTCAGATGCTGGTTGATTAGTCAGGAAAGCCGTGTCCCACTTCCGCAGCCCGTTCCCAGCTCCAATTTTTATTTAGCCGCTTTGTTCTCCAGTTACGTAAGGTCAGCTGCCCTCGACGCCTTCTCCAAACACAATGAACCAGGGCCAGCCCAGCGCCGCCTGGGAAACACAACATCTCTCCTCCCAACTTGCTCCAACTGCCTCGGGAGAGGGTGGGTGGGTGCTGACCTCCTTGAGTCTGTCCTTGGCCACTTCTCAAGGACGAGGTCTGCAGGGCTGTGCTCAAGAGCTCCCAACTCTTTGGAGTGATGGTGCAAATGTCTGTCTGGTTTGTGTGATGGGAATCCAGCTGCCTGCTTTACTTTGGGAGTGTTTTGCCAATGGTGTAGAGGTTGGGACAAGTAGCAGATGACTCAAGAGTGGTTGTCACCAAGGCCAGCAGGTCGAGGGAGGTGATTCTGCCCCTCTACTCTGCTCTCGTGAGACCCCACCTGTAGTACTGCATCCAGTTCTGGAGCCCTCAGTGCAGGAAAAATGTGGATTTGTTTGAGCAAGTCCAGAGGAGGGCAGCGAAGTTAATCAGAGGGCTGGAGCACCTCTCCTATCAGGACAGGCTGAGAGAGTTGGAGAAGAGAAGGCCCTGAGGAGACCTTATAGTGGCCTTCCAGGACCTAAAGGGGGCTGATAGGAAAGATGCGGACAGACTTTTTAGTAGGGCCTGTTGTGATAGGACAAGGGGCAATGGTTTTAAACTAAAAGAGTGTAGATTCAGACCAGATATAAGGAAGAAATTTTTTGCACTGAGGGTGGTGGAGCACTGGCACGGGTTGCCCAGAGAGGTGGTTGATGCCCCATCCCTGGAAACATTCAAGGCCAGGTTGGATGGGGCTCTGAGCAACCTGATCTGGTTGGAGATGTCCCTGCTCCTTGCAGTGGGGTTGGACTGGATGGGCTTTGAAGGTCCCTTCCAACCCAAACCATTCTGTGATTCTGTGATAGCATAGGTGCAAGCCCTCCAGCGTCATCTCTGGCTCTGCTCTGCATGGGAGGAGAAAGCCCCCTCCAAAAGGATGCCAATACCATCTACCACCTCATGCAGGGTAGCTCTTGCACACATCTCTTCCTTCCTTTCTCTGTAGCTTTGTAAGGAGAAGCGGTTATGACCTTTTGTTTCACAGGAGGCACTTTCCTCTCCGACTCAATCCGGTCTCTCCTGCCTGGCTTCCTGCCGGAGGTGGCGAGGGCAGTGGCGTACCCTCTGAGCGCCTCACGCTGTAGGATGTTTACTGGGAGACTGCCTCCATACGTGAGTGCACTAACACGCTCAAGGTAATTGGTTTCCACTGACAATCCCTGGGTATCTCAGGAGTCGGTGGATTACTTGGGAGGAGACTGCTAAAAGTCCCTGAGAAACGTAGTCTCTTGAGTTCAGACTTGCTGTATCCCCACTGGAGAACACGCAGTGCTCCAGAGCGTGGACCGAACTGGAGACGTGCTGTTATAGACGTTTCCTGTCGACATCTTTTTGCTGGATTTTGTTCTTAGCGGGCCAAACCGCTCCCTTTACATTATCTATCACTTCACATGTGTAGTCATGGATCTGCGAAGGTGGCAGTTAGGGCAGCCTCTGAAAACACCAGGCGAGAGTCTGTAGGGTGCAGGGGGTCCCTGAAAGGTAGGAAAGAAAAGTTGGCCCGTTGGCAGATGGCTCAGGCTTGCTAAACTGGCAAGGATAAATGGGAAACCCCTTCATACTCATCCCCTCCACAGAAGGCAAGGAGACAGCCGACATCACACCGTGAACCACTTGCTCTTGAAGGAGGTGATTTCTAACAGCTTTCACAGGATCAGGAGTGTGGCAGCAGGGAGTGAAGGAGCCAGGCAAGCAGGAGAGGAGAGACCTGTTGCTCCTGAGCGCTCTGAGCTCTGTATTCTGGTTCCTGATGGTTGCTGGCTCTGACATCTCCTTCCCCACTGGCATGGAGCTGTTCAGGAGGGTTGACTTTCAAAAGCGCTCTTCTGCCTCTTGGAGAGGAAGGGAGTTAGAGGAAAAGGGTGATTTGTTTCTTTTCCTGAATGCTCTGCCACGGTGGTGCTGGGATGCCATGGAAAACCCCAGGAGAGACCATCCAGACCATAGACGTAGCTCACCTGGTGTGCCTTCAGGTTTTGATCCCTCCTGAGACCAATATAGCACATGGCTGGCCGGAAAGGCTGGGGATTCCGGAATAAAAGCCGGGATTACTGGTCTGTAGGATCTGAAGCAGAAGTCAATGGTGTCGATAAGATCACTCCTAACCAAACACTCCTGTGTAGTTACTTTGCTGGGCTGCCTCAGTTTCCCCAAGATCCTGCAAAGAATCTGGAGGGTGGGGTGAGTAATGAGATGAAAACAATTAAACTAGCAAAATGGATATTGGTGCAGAAATGGCCTGGCAAAGTCCATTGCTGCTCATTCCTGCTTGCAGGTTATCTTCTGTATGCTTCATCTCTCCGTGCAGTAGCCTCAGCCTGCTCTAAACTCACCACCAACTTTAACCACTCCTGGTTTTGCAGCTCTGCTGGATATTTTCTTCTCCTGTACGTTGTCTGAGCTATACCCTCGCTGCATTTTTTGTTATTGATTTACCTTAACAAAGAAGAACGACCCGGTAGTGGACTGTTAACTTTCCTAGGAAACCCATCGGCATTATCATGGCCTGCTGCCTTCCTCCAAGGCAGGCACAAGCACAGACCCTGCACTGAGTTGGGGGATTCAGGGGATCAGTGCAGCAAAAGCCTCATTTGGCATCAAAATATGTACCCCAGTCCATCTGGGGACCCCCTTTCTGGCGAGATGCTGAAGTCTTGGGAGTTGCGGAGTTGCAAACCCATGGCTCTTTAGCCAGGTAGGAAGGGGAAAAGCGTTTGTGTGTCTGGGCCTCCCCACAAAAGCAGGCTGAGTGCAGCCTGTGACTGTGCATTCCGTAATTTCGGTGTTTTTTTTTTTTTATTCAGCAGCATCTTGTGCTCTAGAGAGGGGAGAGCAGAGGTTTTGCAGAGCTCAGCTGAGCTGCTGACACGTTTGCATCTGTTTCCAGCTACGCCCTGTGCTGGGTTTTTGGGAGTGGGGGAAGGATTTGCCTTTTTTTTACAGCTCTATTTTTATCCTGCTCTGCAAGGCTTCACCGCCCCGTGTTTGCAAAAGCTAAAATTCAAAACATCCTGGGGAAGGCTGCCGAGGAGGAGGGGGGTGATGCCGCGCAGATTCCCACGTCGCCGCCCGGGGTTTTGCCGAGCACCATTTGGCAGCGCCGACTCCCACGCCGCCGGCGTTCAAGCCGAACCCCACACGGGTTGAAGGCTCACGGACCAGTTCCGACTGCCGCCGAGTTTATCCCGACTGCTCCCAAAGGAGCAGAGGGAGATCCTTCTCTGGGCCGAGCTGGAAAGGTGACGCCCTGGGGAAGGCACTTGAGTGGGAAGGATGCTCGGCCCCACCAGCTCGTAGCTCAGCCTCCCTATATCCGAGCTGAAATTGCTTCAATTAGGGATTGCGGTAAATCATTTTAGCCAAACCGCCGCAAATACCCTTGTGGATACTCCTTAAACAGCTTACCCAGCTTTAGCTTGCTTCAGAAAGGAATCAATTCTGGTCCAATCTTATTTAAATTTAGTTTAAATGGAGTTAAGCAAGTCCGCACCGGTTTTAATTAAGAACAGTATGAAACCAATTATGGTAAATTAGTGGAAGTTGCATTTTCTACCAGGATGAAGTTCAGTGCTTTGCGGCCAAGGTAGGAAAATCCAGGTTCGTGTCGGAGCCTGCTAGGCCCTTCCGTAAGAATTTGGGGACACCTTGGCCACTGTATGTCTGGAGACGGCTCAGCCCATCAAGCAGCCAGACAGCCCAAATGTTCCAGGCTGCCATACAATATATATTTATAAGGTCCTTAATATAGATCCCTAATTGCCTGTCTCGATTGATTTATAGTGTGGCTGCGCAAGCAATGGGAACGGCACAAGCCACCAGTGAGCACTTGGGGGTGGACCAAGGGTTTTGGCAGGCGTTCGCCGCACTCTGCTTGAGCTAGCACCCATGGGTGGGGGGGGCGGATGCTGGCGCTGGCTTAGGCAGTGCAAGGCGGCCACTCGTGCCTACGCCGGGCTGTGAAGCTTGCCTCAGGAAAGGATTTGTTAGCCCAGCATCCCAGGATGGGGGAGGATGCTGTAGTCATTAAGAAGGGCCCAAGCTGGTGCAGAATCATTTCAACTCATTGCAAGCTGCAATTCCCACATGCCTTTCACAGGCAGTTTACCAGTTCTTGATTCGCTGCTCTGATGTTCCCATGAGCCCCAAATTCCCATTTGTTCCTATTATAGCTGATATTTGGGCTGAATTTCATCATTCCTCTGAACAGGCATCTTTCTCCTTCCAGCTCCCTCCTCCATGCCAGATAAAAAAAAAAGGCAGCAGAGCTGTGACGTGCCACCAGCCCCGCTCTGGGTACGTTAACAGCCGATCTGGCAGGTTACAGATCTGCAAAGTCTCGCTTTGGGGGAAGGGGGGAGAGGTGCAAGCTTCAATTAATTAAGCCACAGTTTTCTTAACACTTCTTCCTGCTTGTCTCTCGTGCTTCGTAGAAACACTTGACAAGCTGTTCCTTGAATCCTACGGTTCTGTCGAACCGGGGATGCCGCTGAGCTGTAACCCGCGGGGCGGCGAGCTGAGCTCCAGGCTACGCCGGGAAGGGTTACGCGATACCAAACAAGGTGCCAGCCGCTTCCTAGACATCCTGTAAACACAGAGCAAATGGGACGTTTGGAGGATTGGGAGCTCTTGCAAGAGAAATGTTTTGCCTGCTTGGAAGAAGTATTGCCCTTTTAAACTCCAGCTGAGATTTGGCCGAGTCTTTTGCAGCCTGGGAGACTCCTACACTCTGATTTCTCACCCCTGGCATTACCCCTGGGGAGCTCTGGCAAGGCTGCTCCAGCACAGTGTGCTGTGGCGGAAAAAACCTTCCTTAGGGACACGCAGGCGTAGCTGCTGGGCACCAGGTGGGCAAGGGATGGAGAAATGGTCCCTTCTGAGTTTGGTCTTGATGCTCCCAGAGGCGAAGGATGATGTTCCCTGGGACATGCAGACCATCGCATCATGCTTTTCTCTCCTTAAAAAAAAAAACAGGGCTAAGACTCGTTTTTGCCATCTCTGTGTTCTGGTCCCTCCTTGCTCCCAGCTCCCTGACCCACTGCCTGGATTCCTCCAGGCTGGCCAGGAGGATCAGAGGTTTGAGACCAAGTCGATGGAAGAAGACGGCGGGGCTGGAGGCTGGAAGTTGATTGTCCTGCAGATTGCAGCCAAGATCTGGTCTCTGAGGCGATTCTGGCTTTTGGATACGCAGCTGACCCAGCGAGTCCTTCCCAAGTCGCCAGTCTTGAGATGCAGGGGTTGCTGCGCCACCTCAGGAGCGCGGATCTGAGGGTGCTTCTGGCTGGTGTGTCTGGCAACAAAATTCCCAGCTACATGGCTCCTGGGCTTTGTCCTGTGCACGTTGCTGCTGGCACCCCAGTGACCAGGAGCACTGGACCTTTCAAGGAGGAGAAAAATTGCTGCCTCCTCCTGTTTTTCCTTTGGGATATGTTTTAGGATATGTAATGGTTTGAACTGTCACTGGAAGGTGTGCAAGGCAGTGGTAAGGTACGAAGCTGGCTTTGCTGTGTGGAGGGAGCACTGGGCAGGAGCTGACAAAATGGACAAAAAATATCACTTTCACAGCTTTGAAAGACAGTTTCTATCTGCTCTTGTCCAGACCATGTCTCTTCTCAACCCGCTTTTGAGCAGCGCTGAGCAGCTGTAGTGACGACACGTGGGGCACGGCTGTATTTTCATGCCGGGTACTCCCTGCCTTCTAACAAATGTACCTTTGTTTTGGAGCTCATCAGCTCAGCTAGATCCTATTTTTTTGCCCAGATCATCTTCCCTGCAGCTGAGGGGAAACACGATGCTGTGGCCAGCACTTGTGCTCTGGGAGGTGCCTGCTTCACAGCCTGGTTTGGGGTTTCAGATGCACTAAGGGAGGGTGAACACATGGCTCCAGTGAGACAGGAGATACCAGGTTCTGGGCCAGATGACCTTGTATTTCATTTTCCTTTTTCTTTGGCTGTGTGTGTTCTCTTGGATGCTAAACCCAAGCCCAGGGATGCTGCCTTGGCTGAGCCTATGTCTGCATCTCTGCATATCACCAGGGCAGGCAGGGTGGAAAACAGCCCAGTGGCTTTTCCATCAGCTTTCCTGGGCTTTGGTGACTTGATTGTGTCTTTAATTGGTTGCTCCGTGCTCTGCTGAGTCTTGGTGGAAGCAGACAACCTACATAAATCAAACTCTTCAGGTTTGTTTCACGATCTGATGGAAACACAGAGTGTTCTCAGGACAGGGGGAGTAACCTTTGGGGTGCTCATGTGTGCCAGCTTTCATAGCAGAAATTAAGGGGGAGAGCTCCCCTTTTTGCAAGCTCATCTTTAAAACCCTCTCTGCAAACATTTGCTTTGAGCGCCGTCCTGCTAAATAAACCATCTCCCCCCTAGTTTCACTGTGGGAAAAGCAATCTTCACCTGCCAGCTCCCTGCACTTGTGGGTTTGAAGGGATATTTTTTTTTCTACTGCTCTCTGCGTACCCTGAGCTGGGAGATGCCCCTTTTCCAGCCCTTCCTGGCTACCCACCCTGCAAATAATCTCAGAGCAAGTTAGGACATCTTACAAAGTGGATGCCACAGCAGTGAGAGCCGCCTGCAACAGCAACCCATGCCCCTTACAACCTGGAGCACCGTTTGCTGTTAAACGAGCAATAGGAGCCCATCAGGCATGAATTTAGGGCCCTGAGAAGTGCAGAGAGGGATGCTGGCTGCTTGGCAGAGGCTGTGAGCAGAGGCTTGCCAGCTCCGGGTGCCCTGTGTGACAGGAGGGTGCAGAGCATCCCTTCTCTGTACTGCTAGAAAACCTCCGGCCCCAAGCGGAGTGCCTAAGGGGAAAATACGAAAGAGCCTCGCAAGCCTGGAGCGCACTGGGTCTGGGTGTGTTGGAGCACGTCTAGGCTGACCTGAGCGCAGCACCTCTCCTGTCTCTGCTTTCACACCCTCACCTTCCCTCCAGCCAGGGCACTTCCCGCACCCTCCTTGCTCAAAGAGTCCAGCCATTCTCATTATCTGTAATTTTCTGCCTTTGAGACTTATAAATGTGATCTGTGATAGCTGCTGCCTCCTAATGAAGCCTCATTCGCTTTCTGGGCAGAAACCACGGCTGCTGCAGAAGCAGCAAGTGGGTTTGTGCCCCAGCCCAGCAGGCACTGCAGGAGCAGGGATGCTCCTGGCTGGAGGGACAGCGGCTCCTTCGTGCCGGTCTCCCTTTCCCAACCTTCAGCTGCTTTTGTTGTAAAGGATTTTTTCAGAGAACAAAGGAAAAAACCTAGATTTTGGTACAATCTCTAAGCCTGGAGCTCTGCTGTGGTTTGAACAGTACTTTGTGCTAGCCCTGGGGCACATTGTGTGTGACACTGTTGCATAGAGTGGCTCCTGCTCAGGAGAAATCACGTCACCGAGCGTCAGCCAGTGGCCGTGTCGTGACTCAGGGCTGAGCACCTGTGTCTGCTGCTACGTGCACGCTGGGCTCGGGGCATCTGTGACATGTGGAGCTGGATTAAAGGCTCTTCAACTCAGCAGCAATCTGTTTTTTGAGATGAGTGGACGTGCCGTATCTGAGATGGCATTGCCTATTGATCGAGAGCCTCGGGCACCCTTCTGCTACCAACTGCTGAAGCTGAATGGCTCTGGGATGATCTCCCAAAAAGCCCATTTCATTCCTGCATGCAGCTTCAGGGGCTGGGACCACTGCAAGGCTCTTTCCCCTGGGATGGAGAGAGCTGTGGCAGGGGTGGCTCTGCTTGGACTGAGCAGATGCAGTTACACGAGGCACGGAAACCTTCTTTTCGTGCCCCAGCCCTCCTCTGCTGAGAGCTGTGACTGTGTTTTGGGTGTCTGCTCTCTGATTAAGACTGCTGTGGCAGGAGGGCCCCAGCTACTCTAATTTGCTCTCCCCTTCCCCTGCCTCCCCAGGTACGAAAGGCTTGGAGTGCTCGCCCTCCACCCCCACCATGAACTCCTACTTCTACAAGTTCATGATCAACCTGCTCAAGCGCTTCAGCAGTGAACGGAAACTCCTGGAGACCAGAGGAGCCTTCATTATCAGGTCAGAGCACCCCACCGGCCTCCCCGAAGCTCCTGAGCGCCCTCCGGGCAGGGCGGGACAGGGATGATGGGGGCTGAGCACCCTGGGCACCCTCGGAGCCAAAACCATTTTTATAAGCCTCCCTCACTTGCTGGCAGGCGGTTCTAGAGCAAACAGGATTTGCCTCTCACATGTCAAGGCACCATATTTCTCGCTCCCATCCCCAGAGGGAAAGTAGCTTCTTGTTAAATAGCATTGTCACAGCCCGTTTCATTAAGAAACAACAAGATCAGCTGGAGCATAAAGACCAGCTTGCGCTCAGTGTGCCAAGTCGATTGAATCCCACTGCCCAGCTCGGCGAGATACTCGCCCAGCGAAAGCCGCATCCCCCAAGGCCGCGTGTTTCAATGCTCAGTGTTGGTAGGTTTTCCTTTGGCTTTTTAAGGAGCAGAGGCGGAGGCTGGAAAGCCAAGTGTCGCGGCAGCTGGCAGGGCATCGTCCTTAATGCAATGAAATCTGGGGCAAGGGACTCCAATTCCTCAGCTCGCTGGGAAATAATGAACTTAACAGTCGAGGGAAGGTGGAGAAATCAGTGAGGCGGTTGGTGGGACGAGGGGGCAGGATTTTCCTCCCTTGCTTTCAGGGAGGTGGCATCCAAATTAACACAGGGAGAGTAAGAAACCCAAACCATGCTCCTGTGGGAGAAGAGAGCTGCTGCTCTGAAGCTGGAGTGCGCGAGGTACTGATGGGGGGGTCCCATCGCTGTGATTGGAAAATAAAGCGTGCAGAGCTCCCAAAGTGTGCTGTGCCGAGCTGGGTGTTGAGTTGTACCTGCTTGGGCAGCAGTTTGTGCCCAAGTCTTCAGGCAGCCTGAGAGCGCGCACCAAAAAGTTGCCACTGGTTTCATCCCGTGACTGATGAGAGTCAGGGTGAAGCACAGCGGGTTGCAGGATGAAATACGGCTTCAAAAACGAGACGAAACATGGGCAGGGCAGGGTTGCAGCAGCTGTTTGAGCTGCAACACGGTGCCATATCCCAAATACCCATTGAAAAACTATTTCCCCTCACAAAAAAAAAAAAAAAAAAATCTAGCTGAGCATATGTTTTTTTGCTTCTGATAGGAGTCTGGAAATGTTGGGTTTAATTATATGGGGATCTAAGAATAGGGAAGAGGCAATATCACACTCATAGCATCCTCCTCTTCTACCAGTCAGCACAGCCCCTGGTTTGAGCGGCCCTTGGCAGGAAAAGCGGCTGTATTCCTCGTTAAGGGAGCAGGGTAATTAGAGCAATAGTGAGCCTGGGCAGGGTCACATTTAAAAGCTCTCCCATGTCACAGCCACCTCAAATTTTTCCCTTTGGCTGTGGCAGAATGAGCCTTGGCTGGTGGGGCCAGCTTTCCCAGCAGCCAGCCAGCGGTGCAGTGGGACCGGCTCAGGGCAGCTCAGCAAGCCAGGGCTCTTTATGGTGACTCATGCCCTAAAAAATCCGGTAAAGCAAAAAAAAAGTCACGTTGTGGCTCACGTGGGGCAGATGCAGGTCTGAAGCCAAAGCGGTTCTTCTAGGAAAAGTGAGCTGTGCCCTCAGGTACTAGCGATTAACTCTGAAACCTACTGACGGCAGTTGAAGTGCTGGTGTTAACTACATCTCTGCTGCCTGCAGAGACAGCAAGACAGGAATAGAGGAGGAAAACTTTTACAGGAGTCTCTGGAAAAGATTGATCTCTTGTCGGAGAGCCCCAGTGAATGTGGGAGCCTCGTGGTGCTATTTTTAGCCACTTTCCAAATTGAAGCCGTATGTGCGTTCCCACATTACATCTCTCCCCTGTCCACAAGCCAGCTCAGCTGTTTCGCACAGCGGGGTGAGAAGCCAGCCTCATGTTTGACTTGGGAGATGCTGGAGAGCAGGAGAGGGATGCTTGAGAGACCAGGACAGCATGTGCTAAAGCATGGTCCTCCCTCACCGCTGGCACAAGCCCTTTGCTCCCTTTGTGCCCATCATCTTCCCCTCCCCTGTGGGACCACCATTACACCTTTCTGCTGCCGGCTGGCCCAGGAACGGGAAAGCAGGGAAAATAGACTTGTTAAGTTTAGGCAATGATTACCAGCCAAAGGATGAGTGCTCAGGGGAAGAGGAAAGGGGGGCCAGGGTGTTTGCTAAAGCACAGTGCAGCAGTTTTCCACGTCACGTTGTCAGTGGGCGAGTTCGAAGGTCCGTGAGGTCAGACAGAGGGTCTACGGTTCGAGGTAATTTATTTTCTAACCCAGCTTAGGGTTGTTCATGCCTGGTTGCTAACTCTGAAAGGACTTTAGTCTCTCCTGATAACTTCCTCAAAGTCCTGGAGGCGGAGGTTATCCTGTGCATGAGGAGGGGAGTGCGGTTTGAGTAACGATCTCTACAGGAGCCCATGGAAGTGGGACTGTCTCGTGCTCTGTAGGGACATGTGGTCTCAGAGACATGCAGAGCTGCTCCGGTGCCTGCTCACCGTGGGGAAATGGGTGGGAGAAGCACCCACAGTCCTCCTGGGCAGAGGTGGGGGCTGTGATGGGTGACGCCGGTCCTGAGAGCTGGGTATCTCGAGATGATTTGCCAGAGAAGACAGAGTGGAGCGAAACAGATCTAGTCAGGGGGGTTGGACTAGATGATCTTTGAAGGTCACTTTCAACTCTAGCCATTCTATGACACACAAACTGCCTTTAAAATAACAGGCAAATGGCTCCAAAACCTTCTGATGTTCATTAGGAAGAACCCACATCATTTCTTCTCCCTTGCCTGGGAGCACTGGGCTGAGGGATAACCCAGCACTGGCACATGGTCCATCTGCCAGTGCTGCTGGTGCATCCAAGAGATGTCCTTGGAGGTGCCGTTCTCAGCCTGCCACCTCCCCTGGTGAGATCCAGCACGGCATCACCAGATCAAACCATGGTGTGATGCCTCATCCATGCCATAACCCAAGGAGACATCACAGAGGAACCGCAGCAGGAGGACAAGGGAAGAGAAGCATCCAGGAAAAGGCTCTTCAGGGCTCTTCACAGCTGCTTAGATGCCTTATGGACACCTGGGAGAGGAACTCCCCTTGTGAAGGGATGCGCCAAGGCAGCTCCAGTGGTACAGATCACCCAGAGTCCTCCAGAGCAAGCCGGGATGGTCGCCTGCCCATTGCTGTCTCCTGGCGGGAAAAGCCGTCTCATGCTGCCCACCCCTCTTCCCTTGGGAAACCGGAGAGGTGGCAAACCTGTTCCCATGGTCTCTTCCAAGGATTTTTTTTTGGCTTGGCATTGGTTTCCTGCATCACAGCAGATGCGGAGTTTCCTTTAGGGGCCGGTCTCTCTCACTGTCACATGAATTTTTTTAGAAGCCAGTAAAGTTATTCTGCCTTTGAAGCACAGGATTCAAAGCGCTGCTTTCTCCTTTCGAGCCAGGCATGTTGGCCCTCAGAGGTGGCTCCCAAAGGGCTGTTGGAGGCACGAGGGTCGTCGGTTGCTCAGTGTTACCTCTCACCTTGATGAGCAGACCCGAGAGCTTCCAGCCTTCCCGCTAACTGGGAGCTATCTGCCCTAGCTGGCACGTGGCCATCCTGGATTCAACGGAGCCCTTAAGCAAGAAGCAAATATTCACATTCAGCTGCTGGCCTCCCGACGATGGCTTGGAGCAGCAGAAAAATGCAGAGGAGCTTCCAAAGCATCACATGGCTTCTTGGAGCAGCACGGCCATCCTCTGGGCAGGAACCCTGCGGAGGGAGAGCTGCTCAGCCGGTCAGGAGGCAGACAACAGAGCGGCACTGTGGTTTTTGGCTCACACCAAGATTTACAGGCTGGATTTAATGCTTGCTTGTTGATACCAGCGCTGTGGGGTGGGGGAGATTAAGTGAGAGGCTAAGCCCTACCTCAGGGACATCAGTGTTGCTGCTCAGAGCATGGTTTGGGAACAGGACTGGCTGCCCTAGCAGCTTGCCCTTGAAAAGAGCCGTCTTCTCCCCTCTCATCCCTCCCCAGGGCCAGTTGTGCAGCCCCTGTGCTGTCCCTGGGGTCCGTCTGAGCTCTGGGAACCGATTTATCTCGCTAAGCCGAGCCTAGCACCCAAACAGCTAGCTTTTTGCTGCTCTCTGAGAGGGCGCAGCTCAGACACTCATGTCCTGTACCTTGCCAGGACAGCAAATGAACCCTCTGGGGTTCGGGATGTGCTCAAGTGGCTGGAGACAGCCCCATGTGTGGTGTGCGTGGATGGTTTGAAGTGAAAGGCTTAACTTTTAAGCCCGGAGAGGCCATTTTCTCGCTGAGCAGTGGCACCCTGGGGCGTGAGAGGATGCCTGAGTCAGCGCTTTGCTCCCCAGGCAGGGGCCTATGTGCAGGGGTTGTCTCAGCTTGTTTAATAGAGCCGTTAAATAAACCTCCCTGCTGCCTGGCATCTTCTCACGAGGCATTTTCTGAGGTTAAGCTGCGTGGAGGGGGCTCTGGGGTGACTTTTCAGCCACCTCCTGTGAGATGCATGCGGCAGGGCTCGGCCTTTCAACTGAGGATGGTCCTTGGCTTTTTGAGGGATGCTTAAACCCCATTGGGGGGTGGCCAGGAGGGTGGACTGGTTCTCCATCAGCTCTGGAAGATGTAGGCTGGAGCAGATAAGGTTATTCAGCTGATTTATGGCATTAGCTGGGGAGCTGGAAAATCCCAAGTCTCGTGATGAGGTCGTGGGTTTATGACTTCTGCAGATGGGAAGAGTTCACCTGGCTGGAAATCCTGCCTTTTCCTTGAGGTCTCAAAGTCTTGCCTGGATGAAGCCAGTGGAGAGTCCAAAGCTGGGGACAAACACCAGCACGTCACGTTGGGTACATGGAGGACTTTATGGTGATGCTCTTAGCATGGCACTGGGATGGCCGGTCCCTTCTCTTCGGGCAGGGGGGGGACCTTTCTGCCTCTGAGAGAGGCTGGGATTGACTGCGCGACACCCCTTTCTCCCCAAAAAGTAGGAAAAAAAAAAGCAAAGTGGGTTTGAACCTGCTAACTGGGATGGGGAATTGGAGAGGGGGGCGAGCAGAGGGCCAGTGCATCCTGCGGAGCACAGACATCCGACGCTCTTGGCAGGCAGGCAGTGAGGAGCATGTTAAATCGCTTTTTGCTCGGCCTGCCTAGCATTCCCAGGGCTGTCTGGGGAAGTGGGAAGGGAAGGGCGGCCACCAGCATCCCAGTGGGGAGGGCTCTGGGAAGAGAGTGGGATGGGAGTGTAGCTGCAGGCCAGTCTGCTTTGGTGGTAGGGGGATGTGGTGCAAGCTCCAGCTCTGTTTTGCCACCATCCTGCGGTGATGCACTGTTCCCCTGCCCCATCCTGGTCCCCTCACCCCATCCTTAACCTCCTCCTTTCCTCCCACCTCGGCATCCACCTCCCAGCCCATCGCCGGGGATGCTCGAGAGCTGGGGCTAACCAAAATCCTCCTCTTGTCCCAGGCCTGGGCACTCTTGGGCTCCTCTGGACGTGACATTTGCTTGGCCAAATGTCTCGACACTTCCCAATGAGCCTGCTTTGGTCTCCTGAAGAGCTGGAGGCTCCTAGGGCTGGGATGTGGGACCTCCCCCTGCTCCTCCTTCCTTCAGGTGTGCTGATGCCACCGTGCCCCCTCCAGCTCCCATTGTCAAACCTGTGCCCCAAAAATGCTTCTGCCCCACCAGTAACTGAACTGGGGCTGGTGGGGGGGATGCGTGTGGCCTCTTCCTTTCTCCCCCCCTCCAGGCCACTGCATTGCAGAACAAAACCTGCGTTTGTTTTTGCGGGAACCATTCGGCTTGTACTCAGCGAAGTGCAAAAAAAAAAAAAAAAATGCAGCCCCTTTGATAAGCTGTGATATGAACTCGGGTAAAATCCAAACAGCTGTGAGTGCTACAAGGGAAGCTTCTGTGTCGGGAGGCAGTGAGCCTGCGAAAATACACTGCTGTGCCTGCCAGGATGCTCGCTGGCCGCCTGCCCTTCTGCCTTAATGAACTGTGCGCTCTCCATCCCCCTCCTCGTGCCTTGCGGAGAGGAGGAACCGGAGAAAGCTTTTTATTTATTTTTTTTCCACCCATTTGCAAAGCAGAAAGCAGGGCTTCCTCCTGTCCGAGCCCCAGGCCGGGCACAGGGCAACGGAGCAGGGCAGTGAGCATCCCCGGCACTGGTGTCTGTGAGCTTCTCATTGCTCATCTCTGGCTCGTTCCTCAGCGCATTCCTTTAACCCCTGCGCACTCCCCAAAATCTCCTCTCCCCAGCTTTGCCACCACCCAGCCGTGAGAATCCCCTGCGCCCGGAGATCCGCAGCGGTGCAGGGGATTGGTGCAGTGGTGTGGTGGCAACCAGGCTCTGCTTTTACGCATCTCCCGCTGCCCCAGCCCTGCGTGGTGATCACCCTGTGTGCTCCTCTGAGGCTTTCCTGTGAATTTGAGGTGGGAGCTGGCAACCTCATTGTACCTCCAACAACCACCAGTTCTCACATGGGCTCTGCAATCCCAGGGGAGCATGTGCTTAATCAGATATTAATTCACCAAGGCTGTGGGGCGTTGTGGTGGGCTCTCTGATACCCTCAGCTGTGGGGAAAAAAAAACAATTTCCCCTGGGCTAGAGGTTGGACCTACGGTTGCAATGCACTGGGAGCCATCAACAGTATGACCTTCATGATGGAGGAGCCTGGTTGCTGCCTGAGAATTATCCCTGCTGGGGCTGGAGCCACCAGGGAAGGATGGGAGATACCTCCACTGAGCTATGGGAGCTGGGAGAGGACCAGCCCCTGCAGATGCGCTCACTGTCCTACCCGTCAAAGCTGCTCCAGGACCAGCCGTACTCGGAGCTGCCTGGAAGGATTTCATGGGTTTTCCTGTAGAAAAATGGGAACCACATGTGAGCGGCAGTGCCGGAGTGGGCTGGGACTAGTTCAGGTCAGCGAGAGGGTGGAGGGGAGGAAGGGGAAGTGTGCGTAGGGGAGGAAAATCCTCCCAAAATGGCCAAGTTCCTTCAAAAGGCCAGTTCCCGGGGGGGGAATATTTGCTCCCTCCCAGTGCTTTCCCTGGGATCCCAACAGGAGCGCTCCGGAAAAGTGAGGTGGGCTGGGCAGCAGGGAGAGGAGCCCACAGCTTCCGTGTTTGCTAACCATCACATTCGCCGGAGCAGGGCTTCAGCATGAGCAGCTTCCAAGGTGTCTCCCAAATTTTCTTTGCGCAGCTGACAATGTGAGGACCCTCATCATTGGGAGGCGAGAAGGTCGATTGGTGCAGGTGAGGGGGGTGGTTTTGGCCGTTAGCTGCTAAATTAAGCCATCTGATCCCGTCGGTTGGGGCTTGGATGTTCTGATGGTGTTTCCTTCTTTTGCTTTGCAAATGTGACATCTTGGTTTATTCATCCCTGCAGAGCGAAAAGCCAGGACAGGGAGTCTGAGAGAGGCTGAACAACGGCGTTTTTCCCCTGTCTCTCTTACAGGGGACCTTGCCTGGGATTATCCCCAAGGTGCAGGGCATGCTCAGTTAAAAACCTCAAGGCAGGGCTGAGTCTTTTGCCTCCTGCTGCTCTCATCGAGGGATTTTTTTCCGTTCTTGGCTGCTTTCGAGCATCTTGCAGCCCGTGGCTCTCTGCCGGCGATGGGCACGCAGCCCTCCCTCCTCACATACCGCCCAGCAATTGCAGGCACAAGCAACAGGTGCGTGAGGATGCTCCGGTACTTCCCACAGTTGTGTTTTGCCACAGGTTTCCATCAAAGGTGGATGCTCAAGGCTGGATGCTGCCCTGGGAAGCGCTCACCCCAGCTGCAGGCTCTGTAACTCCCATCTGTGGGTCCAGCCGGGCGCTCTGCTCCCGGGATGGGACATTTTCAGGTCCCTGCTGAAAGTGTGGAGCTGTGCAAAAGCCACACTGGTTGGAGCTCCTTCCCTTTGGTGCGTGAGCTGCTCTGACTGCTCAGCTGCACCTGGAGCAGGTCCCCTCATAGCACTGGGTGTTCTTAGGGTGCTGGCGCTGCAGGGAGCATCCAGCCGCTCTCCTCTCCCACATCTGCCGGCTTTGAGGGTTATGGGGAGCGAGGCTCCTCGGGCTGCATCCCCCCTTGGGATTGCTTCCCTACAGGGCAGAAATACAACTTGTCCCTACGGGGGTGATGCAAAGGCTCATCCATCTCCAAGACAGCAACCTGCTCCTCAGCCACGCTTTTGGGAGCAAAAGCACTTTTATTTCTTCATCTTAAAGCAAAGCGATGGGGAGGGAAGGGGAAAGGCGAGCTCAGGGACCACGGCTCCCGTGTCTCCGCAAGCTTGTGCACACCCCGAACCGGATCAGCCTCTCCCAGCTCCTGTTGTCACAGCTTTGTGCCCGCTCCTTTAACCTATTTTATTTGCAGCGAAGAGAAATTATAGGGGGAGAAATAAGGCGCTTGTCAGTTTTCTTGAAAATTAGGCCACAGCTGTCAGCCTGAAAGGGAAGCGTACATCTCAAAGGAAGGATCTGCTGCTGCTTTACGCTTCTCCCCCACTCCTCAGTCAGCCCCTACCCTTCCTCCCCTTCAAAACAGGGGATGCGTGCCTGAAAACATCGCTGCCCGGTGTAGATCCCCCTCTGGGACCGGACTCTGAAGGGCTGGGCTGAACACGAGTGGTTCCCCTCAGCTGAGGAGGTGGGCTGGAGCCGGGGTTTCTGCTCTGGCAGGTGAGTGGTGGTGGAGCCGGAGTTCCAGCCCAGCCAGGCACACGCTGTGACGCTGCTGCCTGTGCCTCCTGCCTGGGGCTTGAAGCCCCAAGAGCCCTTGGGCAGCAAGGTGAGTATTGTGTTTGCCATCCATTTTGCCGTCGAGTTGTCAGCAGGTTTAAAAGTTGTAGAAGAGATGCCTCAGGGGAGTTATTTTTTTGCTTTCCTGGAGAGTTCAGAGGAGGAGAGCTGCATTTTTTCCAGGTGAGCCTCCTGTAGATGCTCAGGTGTTTATACAGCACCTTATAAGCTTTGCAGGTCATCAATGTCTGCGTGGGCAGGATAGATTTATCCATGGGTCGCTGTAAGGTTTCCTCGAGGAAACTTTTGGGACACACTAACTGGAGGCTGCTGCTGGCTGTGGGTTTCCCCTTGGAGGAGTTGGCCCCTTTGCCTGTGTTATGCGTAAGATTTGGGCGATGCCTTGGGCTGAGTGGACCATTAAGTTTCCAAATTTAGTTATCTTTTAGCTTCTGGCTCATCTCAGAGGATATCAGAGGATATTCTGTGCTGAAGATGATCAGAAGAAACTGAAGAAGTTTGAAGAAACTTCCTCTGAAGAAACTCTTTCTTCTCCTTGGTACTGTCCTGTTTCCGCCTCCTGTTCAGTGTGGAGCCGTGGGTATTTCGCTGAACGTGTAAGTGCCTGGAGGTGTTGGGTATCTGCTTTATGAACTGAAGGTGACCTCTTCGAAGGGCGCAGTCAGTCAGTGTTCAAGGTGGGACCAAGGCTGGGTTCATCATGAGTCAAGGTGGAAGCTTTGGGCTGGGCTCAGCTTTGGTAGGCAAGTGAGCAGCAGCAAAGCCATCCTGTCAACCGAGACGGGGACCTCCCGACAGTCTGGTGTCCGAGGGGAGCATCACGAGGAGCAGAAGCTGAGGGCTGAGGGTGGTCTGCAGGACTGAGGTGCTGTTTCACCAGCTGAAGCTGATCTGAAATACTAGTGTGCTTTTGTGCTGTGCTCCTCTGAGGGTTCCCCCTCAATTGCTCTGGGGTCCCTAGGGAGCACATTATGGAGGAGATGGCCCCAGCCCAGCGCTGAGCTGGCACCACAGCTCCTTCAGCAGTTGTCATGCTGATGGCTTCTGCCGAGCAGATGCTCCGTGGGAGGGTTTTCTTGTTTGCAGTGAAACACTCTGCACCTTTCCCTTTTCAAGCAAAGGCATTGCAGGGCTGTCTCCAGCTTCCCGAGATCCTCACATCTCCTCCCTGGGTCCACACATCTCCCATGATCTGCACATCTCCGGTCCATGAATTTCACTGAGTTTCCTGAGGAAACTCAATTACCATCACGAGAAACCAGGTCTGCTGAGGTTGAAAAGAAAGTTCAGGCTTTGCCACACATTAAACTGGACGCTCTTGTCCTTCCCGTTGATGGGCTCGCTTTGATCCGATGCGCCCGTTCCTGGTTGACTGACATCTCAAAGAGCAGGACCTGAACGTCAGACCGTCAAGAAGAGTCCAAAAGCCACATGAAGAAGGAGATGTGAGTCCGGCTCTTGCTCACATTGTCTTCCTGGCTCGAGCAGGCTCTTTGCTCACCTGGGGCGAGCCGTGATGGCTCCTGGCTCCAGAGCTGGTCTTCCTAAGGACTTGTCCGTGCTGTCCTCAGGTCTCCTTGGACAGGTTGTACTTTACAGCTTCCCATGTCCAGCAGATCCTCATGCTCCACCATGTATCTCGCTCCATCTTGGTGCCTGCGAGCCCATCCCCAGGAGACAGACCCCACCAGGTATTCTTTGTTTCTTGACGAGGACCCAGGCTCGTTAGGGAAGCGTACTGGCAGAGGCTTGCTTTGAGATGGGAATGGGTGGGTGGGAGAGAGGAGATGGAGGGGCGGAGGGTCCCTGTGCCTCCTGCAGAAGGAGCCCCACTTCTCCTAAACTTCCCAAAGCCTTCACAGTCCCTTACGTGAAACGCTATGAATTTTGAAAGTGGGAGCTGCCGGCGTTGCCATGGTTTCCCTTGCCCGGAGGAGCGGCTCCGGAGCCTGGATTCAGCAAAGGCAGGGAGAAAAATGGAGGACTAGGATTTTCTTTGCAGCTGTGGTGGGGAAGGATGGGAGAAACAGTACCCTCCTGCCTTCCCCTCTCTCTCCTCCCTCTCCCCTCCATCCTAATTTTATCTGTGCGGCTGCGTGCTCTGCAAATTCCTGAAGGATCCCAGCTGCTGAGCTGGGATGGGGATGCTGCTTTTTCTGGCAGGAGGATTTCAAGGGGAAGGGGACAGGGATCACCAGGGCTGCAGGTCTCCTGGGTAGGCGAGTGAGCTGGGGCATCTCCCGGGGAGCCCGAAGAGGGGAGGAAGGATGGTAAAAAGTCTTGGGGAGAAAAGGGAAGCCTGAAGTGGAGGAAGAGGAGGGTGGGGAGGAAGGATGGCGGGGCTCTGCCCTCCTCATAGCCATGGCAGAGGCTGTGGTCTGGCCTTGCAAGCCAAAAAGCAGGGCAGAACCCCTCGGAGCATCGCTCTCCCCATCCTCGACCAGCTCCTTTCCCAGCTCCGGCACTGTCCCAGTTGCTGGAAGTGGGACAAGGACCAATCCTCTCCCTGCTGGGGCCCCATGTCTGCTTGGAGCTAATAAAGCGAATCACTGGTGCTTAATGAAGAGGCACCTGCTTAATTGAACGCAGCGGGATGGTACTCAGCATGGCTGGGCAAGGGGAGGGGGCCAGGAGCGCTCCCCCTAGGGCTCCCTGCAGATCCCAGCCGAGGGATCCACAGCAGGGCTGGATTTCATCTTTTTTTAATTATTATTTTATGAAAAAAACCCCAGATTTTCACCCGCTTCAAGCAAGCATCGGGCTGCCCTGACCCTTTGCCGCCCTGTTCCTGCACGGTGGCTTGGGGCTGAAGCAGTTAAAGGGGCGAGCGGGTGGGATGGGAGCTCCACAGCTCCCTGCCACGCTGATGTTTGGATGATGTTTAGATTAGCCAGGTTTCCAGGCATCAAGCTGTCAAAGCAGCAGGGCTGGGAGGGACGCCGGGTCCTTCCCTTAATTGGAGATGTGGCTCTGAAGCCGCCCCATCGCTCTGACGTCCCCTGGGCTCTGGCGTGCGGCCCCGCAGCAGCTCCCTGCCCCGAGGCTTTTGGCTCATCCCCGTAACTCGGCCACCCCATCCGCCCCGCCGATCGTTAGTGTGATGGGAATTGGTTGCGATTGACGTTGCAGCGCTGGTGACTCGGTGGCTGCCAGATCGGGCTGTGGTGCTTAATGGGGCACAGCTGGGATGCAGCTTGGGGACGCAGGGGGACCTCAAGGTGGCCCGGCAGTGCAAGGCTGGTGGTGGCCGCCTTGGCTCTTCCCTTGGCCAGTGTCGTCTGGCCAAGAGGTTCTTCAGGCTGGAGGGAGGGCAGGATCCTGTTCCCACAGCAGGGGCTGGAGGTGACCCGCTGCGTCCCCCCCGCGACTCGGCCACATCCAAGGCAACGAGCAGGGGACGTCCCCCATCGCCATGCTGCGGGCAGGCGCTGCCTCCCATCTGCCCGCAGCCGCGTTCCTTGGCTCTGTTGGAAAGGCTTGAATAACCCTTTTAATTTAAGGAGTTAAATTTTAATGGCCTAAGTGCCTCACTTCATTATCGCCGCCATGTGCCTGCGCCAACGGCTGCCTAACGTCTGGGCGATGCGGTGATGCTCTGCGCCTGCTGCCTCCCCAGGGGCCCTTCTTCCCCTCCTCTCCCATGCTGAGAGGTCCTCGGGGTATCGCCAGCTCCCCGTGGGCAAGGGGACCCACGTGTCACCCGCTGGGATGCAGGGAGAGCCCTAGGGAGAGGCGTCTCGCTGGGGTGATGCTTCGGGAGGGGATTAGCCGGCTCCTTCCGTCATCACATCAAAGCACAGGCAGGTGGATGGGGGGGTGAGCCACAGCCAGCCCCGTTAGTAACCGGGGTTTGGAGTTTTACAGCTGGGCTGTGTGTGTATATATATGTTTATGGGATGTATATATCCAGGGTATATACATCTGATGTATGTATTTATATTTTTGGGTGGATCTGTGTATATATTTATGGAGTGTATGGCTCCTGCTCACTGTCCCTTCTGCCCCGTCCCTTTCCGCAGCCGCCCCTCCGGCATCTCGGCTGCTGCCTGGTTGGTTTGAAGCCACCTGTCCCCTCTGCAGCCCAGTCCCCTGCCTCCTCCCAGCCAGCCGCGCGTTCCCCTCGTGCCATTGAAGCCTCCCAGGGGATCGGCTCTGGGGGACCCCTCCTGTCTCACCGGCAGCCGCTCGGCGCTGGCAGTCAGGCTCAGCTGCTGGCTGCTGTCATGGAGGCTGGCAGCTGCATGGTTGGCCAGTTGTCCCCTCCTTTGGGGATCACTTTTGGGCTTCAGCAGGGGAGTCTGGGGTCTTTGGATGCATGGGGAGAACCTGCTGAGCACTGGCAAACTCATTCTCCTGGTGGTTCCCAGAAAGCCCCTACCTGGGGGCAGCTGGAGGGGTGGGCACCCTGATGGGGCAGCGAGGAGGGGGACAGGCTCCACACGGCTGCTCCTTTAACATCTCAATGGCTTCCAGTTTCCCAGTGCCACCAAAGGGAGGGGGAACAAACCCAACCCTTCCCGGCTAATCAAAACCAGGCCTGAAATTAGAAAGCGGCTCGCGTTCAGCCCCCTGCTTGCTGGGAGCGCGGCGTTAGCTAGCCAAATGTCAGAGCTCCTATTTATGGAAAGCGAGAGCCCTCCTTTTCCATGGAGGAGCCGCAAAGGGGGGACCCGCCCGGCATCCCTGCCGTGGGCGGACGAGGGCAGCTCCGGAGGTCGCTGAATTACCCTTGACACTCGCCAGCACTGGTTTTGGTTCGGCTGAGCTTATTTGAGCTCTTTTTGGAGCCTTGCTGCCTGGAAGGTGTAAAACACCGGCTCCTCGCCGGCCCCGAGCATCCGGCAGCGGCGCAGAAGTGCCGGTACCAGCACACCGGGCACTTTGCCACTGGGGGTAAAACTCTCCTGGTGTCTGTCCCTGGAGGACCCGTCCCCTCTTTGGGCATAGTAAATCATCCCACTTCATGGTCCAAGTGCCCAGTGCCATCTCCAGCACAGCTGCTGGAGGAAGCTGGGCAAGGATGGGGTATCCAGTTATCCCCTCTTACTGGAGAAGGGTGGGATGGAGCCAGCTCACTCCTGGGCTGGGCTTGGACTTGCCTGGGCTGGGCTTGCTTTGCCGCAGCTGGCGATGACCGGATCCTGCCTGCAATGCTCAGCTATTGATTTGCTTTTGGCTCTCTCAGGCTGAACTCAAAGCCTCTGCCTTCCCCTTCCCTCCCTCGACGCTTCACTTTCCCATCGCTCTCCCTCCTCCAGCCAGCCCGCATCCAAGCAGCGAGAAAATCGGGGAAGCGTTTTCATCCCCATGAATGCAGCTGGTTACGTAAGAATAATTGGGATAAATGAGCTTATTTATCACAGCCCGTTCCATTTTAACGGGGTCCAGGGCGATTGCCGGGTTGGGTTATGTAAAAGCCCGCACAGAGCATCTCATTGTCTGGCAGCGGCCTCACGGGGTGCGGGAGCTGCCGATGGAGAGGAGCCGGGGCTGGGCAGGAGGGGACTGGGTTGCTTGGCAGAGCTGGGAGGAAGATGGGGGATTTCTTCCTCTACATGTTGGGAGGGAAAATCTATTTCTTCATTTCCCCATCCACTTCTTGCATCTCTAAAAAAACAGACTTTAAGATATGGTCTTTGGTGTCTTCGTATAGCCATATAGTCTTCCACCGGTCCATCCCTGCTGGGATGAGAGCTGGAAACTCGCTTCCTTCCTCTTCCTCATCCCAGGAGGTGTAAATGTGACCCTGGGGGTGGGTTAGGTGTGCCTCCCACCTCCTGGCTGAGCAGCTAGCAAGCACCTTCCACCCAGCTGCCCAAGTGAGTGCTCCTTGTTTTGCCTCCTAAACCCTTCTGAGATGCCTCCGGGGGGGAGTTGGTTGCCAGCTGAGATTGTCTGGTGGGGAACAGTGTGTGGTAGGAGTTGGGGGAAAGCAGAGATGCTCTGGGGGATGCCAGCATCTCCCATGGTGCTGAGGTTCCCCGTCAGCCTGCCAGGGGGGGATGTGGGGAGCTGGGGAGCATCCCCATTTCAGGAGAAGCTGGGGAGCTGGGTGGGCTCCCCCAGGTCTCCCCAGTGCGGGCACCGGAGAGCTGAGCCAGTGCTGGGCAGCGTTTCAGGTGTCCTCAGACAAACCGCTCAAGAAGGCAGGAGGCTAGAGAAAAACAGGAAATCCCCAAATCCAAACAAATGCCGAAGAAAAAAATAAAAATATCTGGGTTTTGGTTTCTGGTCTAAAATGTTGAAAACCTTGAGACTGCCCCAAGGTTTGTTAAGCAGAACATTCCTGCCGTGACCCGCTGGGCCCAGCCAGGCGGATCGGCGTGGGCCATGGCGCCGGCAGTGCCATGTTTTGAGGAGAGCAGAGGCATCTTTCAGCTTCACCGGCTGGAGCTCCCAAGCCCCTTGGCACAGGCTTTCCTGGGAGCCAGGAGTTCAAGGAGCAATGGGGCAGGTTACTGGAAGAAGGGAGGCTGTAGAGGGAAAGGCAGCCTCTGGCTCCAAGGGTCCTGGGTTGCACAGCACTGGGAGGGAGTGGTTTGTCCCCGTGGCCACGCTCACTCCCCTCCAGTTCCCTGGTGTCAGGCGGATACTGGTCTGACTGGGCTATCACATGCCATCTGTAACAGTGCTGCTGCACCCTCCCTGCAGTTGTCAGGGTGGAAAGTGATGCTGAAAACTCTTGAGGGAGGTTGCTGGGAGGCTTGAGGTGGCAGCAAGACACAGTGGTGGGTGCCGGCGAGGTCCCAGAGCAGCACAGCCGGGGATGTGTCTTAGCCTAGCTATTTTTTTTTTTGGCCTTGCCCTGGTGTGAATAGCTGCACCCTGCAAATGCAGAGCCTGGTGTTGTCCCACAGCATCTCCCTTCTGGTGCCACCACACTCACCCAGCCTCTGGTGCGCCCGTATCTCTCACCTCTGGTCCTCTCTGCAGGAAGGAGCTGGTGCGCAGGCTCGGGTCAGGGTCTCAGCTGTACACGTTAACCATCCTTCCCCGCCTCATTTCTCTCCTCTGTGATACGCAGGCAGCTTTGTCTGCTTCTGAACGCAGAAAACATCTTCCACTCCATGGCAGACATACTGCTTCGGGAAGAGGACCTCAAGTTCGCCTCTACCATGGTCCACACTTTGAACACCATCCTGCTGACGTCCTCTGAGCTCTTCCAGCTGAGGAACCAACTGAAGGACCTGAAGACCCCGGTATGGGCAGTGGGAGTGGGCTCAGCTGCTGTGGGGGACATAATGGGGGTCCCAGGTGGTGGGGACCTAGCAGCCACCTTGCTGCTCAGTCCCTGCCTGGCAAGTCCCAGCACTGGAGCTTGGGCACCTGGGGTGGCCTCTTCATTCCTCCTCTTTTCAGGAGTTGAGGGGGGCTTGGAGGATGTGTCCAGTTCTTGCTTTTCTCCCCCTGCATGGGAACGGACTCCTCAAGCCCTCAAGCAGCTGCCGCCTCCCTCCCTCCACCCTGACATGGGCTAGGGGACAGGTGACAGCAGGAGCAGAGCCCCCCAGTCCCTCAGCTGTCCCTGCCGGGAACACAGGGTTTGCCGAGCAGCTGCTACTGGCACCGGCAACACCCAAGCAAGGCAGGGAGAGTGAGGAAGACTTCTCCTCCTCACACAGAAGGTCAGCGATACAGTGGTGTCCCCTTGGCTGGGCCAGCCACCGTTCTCCACCCCCTCATCCTGCGGTGGACGCAGCACCCCGGAGGGCCGCCCCAAAGCCCGCTCTGGGCAGCCTGGTCTCCATCTCCCGAGGCTGGCAGGCTCACCTCAGAGCCAGGCTGACTTGGTGGGTCCACAAATGTCCCTTCGTGTCTCGGTGGCACTTGCCAGCCCAGTGGGTTGGAGTTGGGGACCCAGGGCTCTCTGTGCCACATCGTTGCTCCCACTGGTGACCCAGCCCTGATGGCTCCCTCTTTCCCCAGGAAAGCCGTAACCTCTTCTGCTGCCTGTACCGGTCCTGGTGTCACAACCCCGTGACAACCGTGTCCCTCTGCTTCCTTACCCAGAACTACAAGCACGCCTACGACCTCATCCAGAAATTGTATCCTTTGGGGGTTTTCTGTGAGGCCAGTGGCCAGGCTGGCCCCTGGTCCGTCTCTGGCCACCAAGGTCACTCTGTGGTCCAGCCCAGCCTCCTGCCTGCAGCTCATCATTACCAGGGTGGCATTGCCACGATGAGAGGGCCGGGCAGCCTGTGCTGGGTGCGTGCCAGCTCCCTTCCCCTTATGTCATCCTTATTTTTTGTGGTGTAAAAAGAGGAAAGTGTGTGCTGGCTGAGCCCTGACCTTCCCGTGCCCGAGAGGGGAGGCTCCTCAGCATCCTCTTCCTCCCAGGAAGACGAAGGCTTTAGCCTCCTGGCCCAATGAAGAGCAGGCAGCGCCCAGCGTGGTGCAGTTCCCAGTCAGCTCACCGTCTGCATGCAGCAGAATGATTATTTTCATGTGCCGGCAACCGCCAAGCCTCCCTGAGTAGCTTTCCATACGAAGAAGCTTAGTAATGCGCTTGGATTCCCTTCCAAGTTCACACCAGCGTATCTCCTGGGGGACGGGAGCGCTCGGCACCGCCTCTGTGCCATCCCCGTGGGCCAGGGGGCTGAAAGCAAGCATCCTCCCTTGCACCGTCTTCCTGCCCGCTCTCTGGCTAGGCAAGCTGCCGGCTTTTTGGGCAGCCTGCTTTTTCCCCCATCCCTTCCTGCTTGTCTTGTTTCCTTCCGTCATCCCTTGGCCGCCCTGCAGACCTTCCCACCCTGCCTGCTCACTTCCCGCGGGAGCTGCGGGTGCCGGGAGGGTTTGGCAGAGCCGCGGTCCACGCCGGGCATCACCCGGGCGAACCATCTGCTGCTGCCGGGCCACCCTTTTCCAAGGTAACATCCTTAACGGCCGCGTCCAGCGGGGATCTGGAGGTCACCGTGGATTTCCTCACCGAGGTGGACAAGCTGGTGCAGCTCATCGAGTGCCCCATATTCACATGTAAGGAGGAAAACCCCGCATGGGGAAGGGGCGGCGCGTGGTGCTCCCCCACCCCAGGCACATCCTCCTCCCTGCTCCTCCATCGCAAGCGGCAGCCGCTGCACGAATAAATAGAGCAGAAGTTATCAGACTTCTTGCCAGGAGGTTTGCCCAGCACTGGAGCTGCCCACCGGGGACGAGCGCACTGGCAGCGCTGAGGGAGCTGCTCGCCCCCCAAATATAGGTTATGGGAGCGAGCAGAGCTGGTACCAAACAAAGGGATGGTGGAAGGATATGGGGGGGCCTGGGCCACGCTGAGTATCTCTGGAGGGGCACGGTTGCAGGGAGCCACATGTGCCACCCTTGGAGATGTGGGGTGGCATTGCAGGTGCTGCTGGGGCCCTTAGCAAGAAAAAAGGTGGAGTTTTGGGACATGGCAGGGTGACCTGTGGCTGCCAGGGGGGTTCTTGCAATGATGTTTGGCTGCCCCTGGGCTCCTTCTCCCTGGAGGTGGAGCTGGGCATTGGGAAACGTCTCGGAAAGGACTTCAGGAGGGGACTGTATAGGTTCAGGGCTATCTGGGGGAATAGTTGGAGGAATATTTGGGGGCATATTTGAGGAAAGAGGGTTCGAGCCGCCAGGCAATGGCAATGTGGGGTGGCCTTCGGTCACACTTATCCCCTGGTGCCATGTGCTTCATCCTGAGGATGACTTTCCTTCCCACCATGCAAGGTGGTTTTCCACAGTCCCAAACGTTTCCTTGAGGGTTCCACACCCCACTCACCCTTCATCTCCAAGTTTCAGGTTAGGGAACAGGCGTAGAGCAGCATCTCTGGGTGTGGGTCCCTTTGCAGGGAGACCCCAGAAGTGCTAGTGGCAACCAGGAGGTGAGGTGCTGGGGCAGGGACCTCTCGCTCTGGGCTGCCCCAGGTGGGACCTGCGTTGTCTTTGGGGCTCCGGAAGGCCCTTCGACCCCTGAGCACCATGAGGGATGGAGCAGGAAGGCCGTTTCCCCTCCACTGAGCAACGTGCCATGGCCCAGCACACGTAACCATCAGGGCTGAGCGGAGATGATCCCTTCTGCTCCAGAGAGTCCCCAGGAGGGTGTCATCCAGCCCTCCTGACGTGTGATGCCCTGGGGAGGGTATTTCTACTAATTCTGCAGAAGCTGAGGAGCACTCTCATGTCGCATGTGTGTCCTCAGGCAGACAGCATGGACAGGCTCAGGGATGAGAGGGATGGGAGACTTGGGAAGCTTCTGCCCCACTTCCCTGGCTGGCAGCTGGGGGCTGTGGTGAGGAGAGGGGCTTCTGGCGTGTCGGGGACACAAAGGTGGATGACTTAATGTGAGGGGAGAGGCTGCTAGTACTTACAGCCTCCCCAGGACCATCAGCTGGGTTGGGAGGAACCTGCTATTGAGGCTGGAGGCAAAATGGCATTTTACCTGCCTCGTCATCCTCTTCCTCTCCTCTTCCAGATCTCCGCCTGCAGCTGCTGGACGTGAAGAACAACCCCTACCTGATCAAGGCTCTCTATGGCCTGCTGATGCTGCTACCCCAGAGCAGCGCCTTCCAGCTCCTCTCCCACCGCCTGCAGTGCGTGCCCAACCCCGAGCTCATGCAGACCACGTAAGTGCTGCAGGGACGGACCCCCGGCGTCGAGGCTAGACCAGCCGTCCCCCCATGGCCGAGCGTCCTCACCATCCTGGGCTCAGCCCCATCTTCATTTTTCGCTCCTCGGCTCCTTTGCGGCCGCGGCTGCTCCTTGCCCCGTGGCCGGGAGCGTTGGCTCGGGGGGGGTTTTGTGTCTATATTTGGTAACCCTGGGAGGGCTGTGCCTCATCCACAGGCATTTGGCATCCGGGGTGGAAAATTTCACTTGTGGGGTCGCTATGGAAACGAGCAGAGCTGGGAAGGAGGTTTATGGAGAGAGATGTCAGAAAGAGATGTCGGCAGCCGGGGGGTGCTCCCAAAGCATGTGTGTCCCCCCCAGTCCAGACGGCCTTCATGGCACCCAAAAGGACCCTGTCACCCCTGCACGCCTGGGGTTTGCTTCTCCATCCCCACCCCCGGCCTTCGGGGAGCTGTGAGCAGTGATGTGCAGGGGCAGCATGGCCCTGGGGACCAGCTGAAATCCCCGTGCCCAGGGATGCTGCCCACCCCTGTTAAACGCCAGCTGTGGGGTTTGCTCTCCAGCCCTTGGCCAGTGAGCAGGGTTGGGCTGATGATAAAGCTGGATCTGCCTTTGCAAAGCCCTGGGAACAAAAAGAGCTCCCGAAATGGGCAGGTTTCTGAATTAACCCCCCGCTGCCGCTGCTCCTTGGCTTTTATCCCTCCCGGCCTCCGGCGCTGAGCTCGTACCCACAACCCAGCACTGATTTAAACTGGAGGGGGCTGCACGTGCTTCTCCCCCCTGCCTTTTTTCCCCCTCCCCTAGCCCCGGCAGCGGGGTTTTTTTTCGAGCAACCGGAGCTGTCAGACGGCCTGAGCATCTGATTAACTCTGACCTACATTCCTTCAAACACCGAAGCTGGCTTTCATAACAGGCCAGTCCCAGCTGCCCCCTCCCCGGGGGGACATAGGGACCTCCGGAGCCGCGTGCCATCTTCCCATGGGTTCCCCCGTGTCCCCTGATGGGCATCATGTGGATGTCTGCTCCTTCACATGGGGACAGTTTTGGGGGATGAGCACCCATGGCCGGCGCCCCGGGGAGCTGCCCGCGGGTGCTCATCCCCTGAGACTGTCCCTGCTGTCACCAACCCTCCTCTGTGCTGTAGCGCTTGGAAATTCTTTGCTTGCTCCTAAAACCATGCAGAGAAACTGAGGCATGTGGCGCTGGCATCCTTTTCCAACCAGTCTTGCTGCTTTCAGCCAGGATGGGTTGGGACAGGGTGGGAGCATCCGTGTTGGAGGGGTTAAACCTTCCGTGTGGGGCCACACGGGGCCAAGGTGCTGAGGCAGGTGTCCCTTGTCCCCTCTTTCCTGTCCTAGGATTTCTTGGCCTCCATCTCATGCTTTTGGGGGAGGGAAAAAGGTATTTGGGGGAGGGAAATGGGTCTTTGGGAGTGTTTCATGGGGCACCAGCACCGCTAGGATGGGCTGGGCTCAGCTCCAGGACGAGCCCTTGGTGCTGCCTGCGATGGATGCCCAGGGTACGAGCATCTCCTGCCTCTTCCCACCCTCACTTTTCTGCTCCCACCCCGCAGGGACAGCACCAAAGCAAGCGCCAGCTTCAAGAGGACGGCAGCCTCCAACATCGACTACACGGAGCTGCTGCAGCACTTTGAGAAGGTCCAAAACAAGCACCTGGAAGCACGGCACCAACGAACCGGGCGAGCAGAGCAGCTGGACCGGCGAGTGGTCCTCTGAGCATCCCCCGCGGCGGCCGCGGGTGCGCACGGTTACTGGGGGCAGGGACCAAGGGATGCGGACCAGGGGAAGGGGACGCCGGTTGCTGGCCACCAGAGGATGTGGTGGGTTTTTGTGGCAGAGGGAGAGGGGCGTGTGGATGGTGGGGGACCCCGAGGCCGTGCCCGCCTTCTCTGGTGGGCGACCCCGAGGCCATGCCCGCCTTCTCTGGTGGGCGATGTGGGGACGGGTTGTGGGAAGAGAGGGCCAGGGGGAAGGCACCTCGTCTTCTCTTGCAAGGAAACTCCCCTTCGCTTTGCTAATGCCTTCCCCGTGACTGTCAGCTGAGCGCCCAGCCTCCTGCCAGCGAGACCAGAGGGGAAGGGAAGATGGGAGCAACCCCTGGCCTCCCACCCTGGAAAACCAAGCGCGCGGGGCCGTCGGCCGCTTCTCGCCACCCTGGCTTCCGCACTCCGGCTCCGAGGCCGTGCTGGAGGCTGCCAGCAGCATCTCACCTGGGGACTCACACTCCTGTGCGTGGCACTCAGTCCCCTCCCCGCATCCACGCACCCTCTCTGAGCCCCCAGCTCTTGGCACTGACGCTGGCACAGCCTTAACTCCCAGCCGGCACCAGGGGCGCGGGAGGTGGCAGAGGCCCCCCCATCGCACCCAGCCCCAGACTTGACTCTTTGTTCCTACGTTAAGCTTCCCACGGTAAAATAAACGAGCAATGCAGAGCAGCCCATTCCTGGTGGCTGGGTTTCCCATCCTCACTGCCCCAGCAGATTCAGTCCCAGGGGCAGCCGAAAACCCAGCGAGGCAGGGGATGGCGTGGAGCATCTTGCTCGACCCTGAGCCCTGGGCTGGCCCAGCCCTGCCACGTTGGCTCGCCGGCGAGCAGGGCTTCTCCGCCTGCTCCGAAAAAAAAAAACACCCCACCACCGAAATTCTTCCAGGCCACGGTCACGAAACCGCAGTGCGGTGACAGGCATTTTCCTGGCCCCGAGCAGCCACAGGCGCTGCCTTCGCTCCGTCCCGTGGCACCAAGGAACCATCGCCGCCGTTGCGTGCAGGCCTGCTGCAGTTTCGGGGGGTTGCAGTTGCATCCCTGGCGCCTTTCAGGCCCTCACCTGATCCCGGGGAAAGGGGGGCTGGAGGAATTTGTGGAGTTTTTATGGCTCCTGGCCTGTTTACAGCCGAGCCAGGCTCTGGCAGCGGGTTCCCCGAACAGCCCTGCACCGGCGCTGCTTTGGCCGGGATAAAGACATTCCTGTCATTCCCGGGAAAGGGCTTTCCAAACCCGGTCATGGCGGGTTAATTTTAACAGCCAGCCCTTTAGGATGGGTGAGCGGTGGCTTCCCCAGCCTGCTGACCACTCAGGGTGCTGGGGGGGGTCCCTGTTGCCTGTCCCCAACCCCTGCCAGGACATGGCCGGCGTGGGCCAGGGCTGCCACCAATCCCAGGGCTTTGCCCATCGCTCCTGCCAGGCTCACCGCTGCTGAGCGGCCTCTTTCCGTGCCGAGGGATGGGATTTATGGGGAGAAATTCCAACCGGCTGCCGGAGCGCCGAGCCATAATCGTTTCCTTATGGGTGGCTCTTGACCAGCGCCAGCCGGAGCAGCGAGGGCAGCGCCGGCGGAGGATCAGGGCTGCTTTTCTGGCAATAGGTGGCTCAGGCTGAGCCCTGATGGCTGAGCATCAGTGCAGCGAGGTGCGTCGGGGCTCAGCCCAGCCCCTCCAGATCCCGGGAGGCTGGGGATGGGGCCTGGGGATGGCTATGGGGAAGGGCGCGTTGCTGGCAGGCCACGCGTTTCCCACGGCCCCATAAGAGGTTCCGGAGCTGCCGGAGGACGTTAAAACTTCGGCCCGCACCGACGTGGTTGCCCGCAGGACACCTTGTCGTGCGCCTTCCCCAGGTCAGGAATTGGGAGGGGGTCAAGCAGCCCTTGGCGAGGGGCTACACAGAGCCCTGCTCTGGAAGCGGCCCCACCAGAGAGCTGGGGGCTGCCCCCCAGCACCTCACAGTGCTCCCGCTGCCGACCCCAGACCCGGCAGAACGCGCAGCGTGGGGTCCCCCCCCACGCCGAGAGCATCCCTTGGGGCTCCTCCCCACCAGCGGGGCTGCCCCCCAGCCCGGCAGCATCCCCCGGA
>JAAGAY010132446.1:0-33529 GCA_011801015.1 Ardeotis arabs
TTTTTTTTTTTTCCAAACAGGCGAATATTACTATTCAGCTCTCCGGTTAGTTGAGTGTGGAAGCAGTTGTGGCTTGTAGTGTGGAGCCTCTAAACTTTTTGGTGGCTGTATTGCTACATACATTGTTTGAGCACTGTGAAGGTGCTTCCTCAACACAGCAGAAGAGATAATTAACTTAGGGTTTTCTTAGTAAATATTCAAACTTTAAAATTAGGTGTCAGTCCTCACCCACAAACGCTTGGCCAGGAGTGCTGAGTAGGGAAACCTGTGCATCACAATATTGTCAGTATATAGGGTTCTGATCAAGAAATGGGCTTTGGTATTCTCATTTCTTTTTTTCACTGTCTCAGTATATGCCCCTAGGATTAGCATAATATTCTCAACTTTCATATGAGGGCAATTTATTTTGAAACTAAAAGATGCATTTGTGTTGCTGTCATTCATGAAAACATCTGCCAAGTTTCCCATTTGGGTAATTTAGAAGCCAGTAACACCTCGATTTTTAACTGTCCAAGTATATTGATAAAGCAGTTTGTTATTCAGTTATGTACAGAGTTTGGTGATGCCAAAAATGTTGTAAGTGGGAATAATTACTGCAGTGATTGCTCTGTTTACTAATAGGATTGTTAGCTTTATTAGTAACTTATTTGCCTTAGATGCTAATTTAGTTTTGTGTAAATTATTAACATTGAATAGACAGCTGTACAAGAAAGGCATCTTTAGGAAGGTGCACAGTAAAGCCTATGCTATCATGGTAAAAAATGGAATTAGTGGGAAAATACAGGTTGGAATTCATCTGTGTTTTCTCTCCTTTGGTGCCCACATGCTGAGTTTTAAGGTAAGTCAGCTGAGGTAGGGAAGGGTCAAGCTGAACACATGCAAGTAAAAAAGAACGTGTGTGTGTGCATGGAGAAGCAGGTAATCTCTTCAGTATTTTTTTAATTTACTCATGCGCTTAAATGGCCTTCTACACAGTGAAAACACCACTGCTAGGCCGTGTTAAATTTTAGAGACTGACATCTCTCCAGCAAATCCTGGAACACATGCTTGGTACCTAAAATAACTACCATGGATGGCTATTTTTCATACAATAGCTCAGGCTTATGCCTATCGTTCTTGCTTATTAACTGCTTACACATCGCATTTTTCGTTAGTGTGAGAGATGTTGGTGATGTCAGCCGTATGACAAGTGTCTTACGGTAGCAACAGTTGCTAATGAGTGTTCAGCTAGTTCGGAACACCTGTGTTCCTCTGCTGCTTTTAGCAGGAAGATGTCTGTTTACTTCACAAAGGAAGCCAGCATTTGATCTCTATCTCTTTCCCTCCTCCTGCCTCCTTCACTCCTCCCCCTTTTTATCTCTGCCGAAATTGTGCAGTTAGCCATTGGGTTTTTTTTACTCAAAACTACGATCTTTCTTTTCTGTGATGGTTTACCTCCATTCACTATCACCAAACACATAATAAATCACCCTAGTTCTGGTGAATCCCAAATTAATAGATACTTCTAGAGGCGATGAAGGGTTGCAAATGACAAACTTTTTAAAAATGGCACTTACGTGATTCCACGTTGCTCACATCAGTCCATAGACAGTTATACTGATAGCAGTTGCTGTCACGTTGTACTTACCTTCCAGGTCTTGCATCTTCACTGAAGGTTATTGTCTCTCTTACAAAAGACAGGGAGTTTCCTGCGGTTTGTCCCCCGAAGTGCTAAACGTGTGTAGCTTTTTGGGTACTTAATGAGTGAAAGCTGGACTTTCATTTACCAGTCCATATCAATGCGCTTCTAAAAAATACAAACTCTGGCCTTGAAAAAGAGAAAAATGAAAACACACACCTGTTTTGCATAAGATGTTTAGCAAAATTCCTTCCTATTGGGTAAACATGCATGCATGGGCATGTTGTGCTGTAAACAATTGCTGCCGTGTGTTTTAAGATGACAGATTGGTGGCGACACTGGGAATAGAGGGATTTGTTGTGACCAGAAATACAAAATACTTCCCTGTCCTTTTTTCTTTATAGTACTGCCCAAAGAAATACAGAGTGTAATAAACTTTTTAATACCAGAAGGGTTTGTGCCGTGAGAGCCGTGATTTGTAGCTAATACTAAGGCAGCGTCTCTGTGCAGTGTTTAAGATTTCTAGTCTAGTATGTGCAGCATTCTGTTAAGGTCTTACGAGATTTAAGAGTTGTTAGAGCTGTGGAAAATAAAAATAGTATTGTTACAGCACAAAAAGGAGCTGGCCTCCTAGAACTGCACACTCACTTTTTTTAGTATCCAAACCCAAAATCTTACTTAAGTGCTTATCTGGACTCTTCTACAGAGTTACGCAGATGCATATCTACTAGGAAAGCTAGTTAACTTTTTTCATCTTCTGTCTTCAATGAGGGAGAGGTTTTACTTGGGCTTTTTTATTTTTCTTGAATAAGAAAAGATGAGCTATTTTTTTCTGTTTATTGTGGGAATGACTATGATGATACCTGATTTTCTTTCCAACATTTATTTTTAATTGTAATACCATAGACCCTGGAATCGAATACTAGATCTTTACTATACAAAGACCAGAAGTGCACGTTGTTTGCTGTGTCTGCAGCAGACATAGTTTTATGAACAGCTTGGTTTTGAGTAATTGCTGTTTGGCCCTGCATGTTAGGGGTCTTTAATATAGCCTGGCTTCTGGGAAGGTTTGAAAAGAAGATTTGGGCTTTGGGGGTGGGATTTTTGTTTGCCTTGTTTGTTTTACCAGGTGATTCCACATTTCTTTTTCTGTTGGTGATTGCCTGCTGCAGCATTCAAACTTGACTGGCATTTAGTTGTGTGGGGGTTTTTTTGTTGGTTTTTTTTTTTTAAATGAAGAAAAATTATTTCATGCATACTGTTTCTCTAGAAATACTAGAAGAAACTGGTGAGTTTCTGCTGGCCTTTTCTTCCCTGACTTGTCTGTGTGGTTGGGTGAGAGATTAAGAATCGCTTTAATAGTGCGAGCACAGGAGAGGTGTCACGTAAATACTTCTGCTCTGTAGTTGGAAGCTGCATGATGTGAAATGATGATAGTATTGTAATGCAGGGTTCTTCAAAATGTATGTTGGAGCAGCTGCGGCATCTAGGTGTTTCAAAATCAGCAATGTCAAAGCTGCCAGTAGCATTCACTGGACTTTTAATCCTAACAATATATTTAACAACACCAAGGAAGCTTCAAGGGGAATGTTATGAGATATCCAGTATATCTCAGGTAGTTAGAAGCTTTCTAACCTTTTCTGTATTCCACACAGGCTTGCTTGGGATTGAAATATGCAGGAACTGAAGGAGAGCAAGAATTTCACTCACTGAGTTGGTTAAAAATAGGTTCCTTTAAGCTGACTTGTAGTTCTGTGGTGAAGCTCATCCATTTTGTCATTTAAAAATCATGCTGAGAGATTTGTTTCTATAAGGCATTTTATTTGGCATGCACAAGTTCCCCAGGAAATACTAGAATGACAGCATGTGTGGTGTCATATTGATTTTTGTTTGTAACTGAGAGTCCCATTATAATTCTGAAGGGGGAATAGTTGCTGAGATGTGTTTTCTGGTGGTATCTTGTAGAGATTGTTTGCTTTAAAATCCTGTAGCACTTTTATCAGTGATATTGAGAGTAGGCTTTATTGCTCCAGCCTGCAAATGAGCCAGGATTAGTATAGGAGGGAAATAATGACTAGAGGAGGGCCTAAATCACTTGAGTTAAATGGAACACGAGGAGTATAGATTGCTATCAAATCCAAATATGAACTTGCACATATCTCTGAGGAGTTCTTTCCTTGTTTTGTAGTTCAGTGCCTTTTATACCTGTGAAGGATAAGACAAAGTTTCTTAGTCATCGCTGTGGTCACTGCACTGGATATTCCGGGTTATAGACTGGTCTTCTCCAGCTGTGGTCTGCAGACTGGATGCTTTCTGAGTAGCTAGGGTAGCGAGTAAGCAGTTTGTGCACAGAGCCATAGTAAGTAGTGTTTAAAAAAAATAAAAAAAAAAAAACCCAAAAATTGGAAGTGCTAGTGTAGAGTAACAACTTTCTGGGAAGGAAGGAAGGATGGCTCAAGCAGCTCTGCTTTAAGTAACTGTTGCCTTCGCAGTTCCACAACAGAAACAAGGTGCCTTGGGAAACCATTCACTAGAATGAGAGGAACAGGTAAAGCTCTAGTGTTACTTACATGCTGTCAGGCCTTCCTTTTGTAGATGCATAAACAGAGCTACTTGGGTGAAATATTTAATAATAGCAAAAAAAACCCCACGCCCTGCAAGACAGTAAAGGCAGGCTGTGTGTGATGGGGTCTGAGTTTGAGAAGCAGTGACTCAGAGAAGTGGAAGAGGGATCAGGATATATTAGCTGAGCACAATCTTCAGGTGTATGCTAGTGCACTTAAAAACTATTAATAGATGTAACTCATTTCTGAGTGCAGAGCGTAGAACACTTCCTCTGTATCTGGCATTGTTGTGAAAAACACTAGAATGTATCAGGATCCTGCAGGCATCAGCTAACACAAGATTTTAATGATAAACTGAAGGGCTCAGTAATGACTAATGGTCAGAAAATAGCCCTTAAAACTTAAGCTAAATATAATCGAAAAAAAAAAGGAGGATGGAGGGGTGGCAATCATAGGCTGACAGAAATAGATTTGATCATTTGATTTTTGGTGTAGCGAACGAAGAACAAGATCCAATGACTGAAAGAGCCATGTGAAATCATACATGAAGTGATGTATGTGTTTGAGTTGGAATACTTTCCAAGGGCCATTCTGAATTCTGTTTTTAGAAAGTTCAAAGCTGAGTTTGATTTCCTCCTCACAGTTGTCTTGGTGCAAGCTGAGAACTGATTCAGAGAAGTCTTAACAATCAAGTCAGATCTACGAAACAGAAAGGAGAATTGAGCTTTACAATGCCATCTGCCAATAAACCATCATACCTAGGTTTCTGCTTTTTGAGCTGTTTTACAAAAGGCAATACAAGTTGTTTGTCATTTTAGTTTCTCCAAATTATTCCGTTTCTAGACTGGGGTAATGATGTGGTGAAACTCCTCGAGAGCGCTAGCTTTACTTCTTAGGTGTTGTGTGCTTTCTCTTCCTAGGAGGGTGAGCAGTGACAGCTTGACCAGTAATAACTAGTTTGTCACCCAGCTACTGTTTACACAGAGAATTATTTTTTGTGGAGCTGTATTTAGGTAAATTGTTTGTAAGAGTGACTTGATCGGTTGCTTGTCTTTCATGTGGAGGCTTTTGTGAGTCCAAGGTATGCAGATCGTCTTCAGAAGCAGGCAGGAATTAAAACCAAGGGCCTGTCAGCTTTTGGCTGGAGGGAGAGCATTCTTCTTGATCCAGCAGAATGTTGTTTGTGTTTTAGGATTTTTTGGAGCCTAATCAACTGCATATATGATTTTTCAAGTGAAGAAACTTTTAGATGACGTGTCTGAGGCTTTTTTTTATTGGCATATTTGTTTTGGTCCCACTTGTCACGCATGCATACGTATTTGCTTGTCCTGAAGGTACGTTACCACCTCAGTTGGAATACATTTCTTCTTGGGATCACTAGTAATTCTATTACTTTTTAATATGCTTTACAACTTAATGTCCCTGTTCCAGCAATTTGGTGTTCTGCTTTGTGAAAATTGGGTCTTGCTCTTGGTTAGCAACAGCTTTTCTGTGACCAGTAAAGTCATTATAGAAGTCTGGCAAGAAGAATCCTTCTTGCAGTACAGCTTTTCTGTAGGTATGCTTATTTTGTTAGGTTGCAGAAATAGTTTGGATTAGGAAGTGGTTAATTAATTGTGAGATCATCAGGGGCTTGGTAGAATTCTGCAATCCTATTGTCAGAGGTTTTCCTCATTTTATTTTCTTCTTGAATATGCCAGGTTAGGAGACTTTGGAGAAACTACACTGACTGCTACATTACGGGCTGAGAGCAAGAGCCTGTAGTAGATGTGTCAGTTATAAAGCTGCTGCATCTTTCTGAATCCACTAAATTGCAGGTCCTGAGGAGGCTGAGAAGATGGTCAGAGAGGTGGTGCTGCCTTCCAGTACCTGAAGGGAGATGGGGAGAAACTCTTCAGCAGGACCTGTTGTGATGTAGGACGAGGGGTAATGGTTTTGAAATAGAAGGATGTGGATTCAGACTGGTTGTAAGGAAGAAATCTTTTATACTGAGGGTGGTGGAACGCTGGCCCAGGTTGCCCAGAGAGGCGGTGGATGCCCCATCCCTGGAAATGTTCAAGGCTGGGTTGACCGAGGCTCTGAGCAACCTGATCTGGTTGGAGATGTCCCTGCTCCTTGCAGGGGGGTTGGACTGGGTGGCCTGGAGGTCAGGTGGTGATGCCAGTAATTGGGTGTTTAACAAATGCATGTGTAGGAAGGGAGCTGCTGGAGGAACTTCTCTCCTTCCAGCTTTTCTCCATTTTGTGTCAATAGAGCCTTGAGTTGGAATGACTACAAAACATTAAAACTTCACTTATGTATTTGTAAGATAGATATTATACTAATTCAGGGAATACCTATTGGGCCAGAAAAGTGTTAATTAAAATTTACTATTAGTTAAGTATATTTTTCCTCTCTTTAGAGATTACACCTTTGAGATTCTCACTATCATTGGAAGAATTCTAAGAAATGTTTGAAAATCTTATCTAACTGTGGAGAGTAAGTCCATAGCACTGGAATAAAGTTTATCTGCGTACTAGTAGTGTACAGTGTTAAATGTTGACCTCATGTAGCAGACACAATTTTTTATAGGTTTAAAACTGAAAAAGCCCTGAATCTAAGCTGTGTTAGACTCAGCTATTAATTCTAATTTTGATTGACCTATCTAATTAACGTTCTTTAAAGATGCACATATTTCCTGGAAACTTGCTTTGGTGCTTTTTAGTGTGGGACAGTTTGTACTTGCTTATTATGGCACTTATCTAGTCGTTCCAGGTGCTGCAGCTGCATATGGTACGCTTGTACACTTCGCCTTTTATGTAGTGGGAAGCTCTTGTTGTGTACGTGTGTTGGGTTTTTCCCTCCTCTGCATGTTTTTCTCATGAGGAGCTGCATTTTGGTCAAGTGAAATTCCTCTGCTTTCCCCAAAGCAGAGGGGAGCCGTGCCCTCTCTTCCAGTTGCCTCCTTTCCTGCCCTTTATCTTTTTCTTGTAACTCCTTTCTTTTGAGAAGGTAAACTCTTGCTTAGAGCTGGAAATTTGATTCTGATGGAGTGTGCATTCCTTTTGATAAAAATAATTATACTCCTGAAAGTCAAGCTTTTAATCCTTATCTTCAGAGCTGTTGCTTATTGCTGTTCAGAAGCTCTTAGCCATTCCTTTTCCTTGTATTCTGTGTTAGTGCGGTCCCTTAAGCTTTCCCGGGGCTTGTGAATGGTTAAGTCACAATAAAAAGTGCAATTGTTTTTAACTTTGCTGTTCTCATTCACTGTAAGTTCAAAGTATAGAATAAAGACGCTATAGACTGATTTTTTTTTTTTCTATTTTCGCTCTGCACTGTAGTAACACAAGCAGTAATAAACCAAATTATGTATATTTACAATTGCTTTTTACTGAATACTGTTAATGGGAGCTGTAGAGAAAATTAAAAAAAAAAGACATCACTCTTAAAAGTCCAAGAGTTATGTGGTTTTCATTTATAAATAATATTTTTGTAACTCAGCTTTGCTTACTAGATCTCTTTGAACTTGTTTATAAAGCTGTTCGGCAAGGCACAAAGCTGGTTCGGTTTCATACAGTAACAGAAAGGTGTGCATATCAGAAATGTGTCAGATCTGTAAATTGACTTGGGTATCTGGGAGAAACAAGTAGCACTGTGCAGGTTTGGGTGGACAAGAGCCCCTGTAGAACTTTGCCACCTTTTGTGTCTGGAAGGGTACGCTTACTACAGTTGTATGAGAATCCTGGTCTTGTCCAGATCTGTTTATTCTGAAAAATTACATTATTGATTTTTTTATTTTCTTGCTTTAGCAGTTGTACTTTGCTTAGCCGAAGGATTACCTGCACAGTCTGAACTTCAGCCTCTGTTTGCCAGCGTAGCTGTGCAATGACAGTTACCTGTTAGCACTGGATTGTGCTCCTTGCCGGTTCCTGACCGCTCAGCCGGTCTGGTCGCTTAGCCCAGGCTGCCAAGCGTGTCTGCCTGGGGAATCGCCCGATTCCCTCGCTGCTCTGAGGAAATAAGAGATGCCAGTTCTTACAGATAGGCAGTTGTACTTGACTTTGACTTTAGAGTTTTCAAGTTTATCGATGTGCCTTTTATAAAACCAGTTTCTTGGTTTTTGCCTCATCCCCTCTCTGTGTGTATATGTTCAAAAAGCCTTGAATTAAGAAAAGGTTATAAGTGTTGGGCAAACTTAGTATGCTTTCTGTTAGTTTGGAGTGGTGTTTATAATGCTTTTGGTGCTGTTTCATGCACAACTCCTTTCAGCATTTCTTTTATTAAAAGGCAGTTGTTTATTCCTTGATTCCCTATACTCTTTTTTCCCTACAACATGAAAATCTGTGAGGCTCTGTTTTACTATGAAATAATACAGGCAAAAATTATTTCCTGTTGAGTTTCTACTTTTATAATGAAAATTAAATCCCGCATGTACAACTACTGCTTAAAGTGCATGAACTGAAAAATAATTGTGCAAGAACTTTTTAAATTACTTGGTCTAGATTCAGAACATAATGTACTCTGATCTTGATTCTTTTCAGACTATGAGAAGACAAAGAAATGAAGTTGTTGTGGAGTTGAGAAAGGTGAGGTGACCTAGCACTATTCTTAGCAGATGGGATTTGGCTATGTTGATATTTCAGTAAAATGTAAGAGTTTTTGTTAAAGGCTTAAAAAAGAGATGCTGTTGTGTGTTCTTCTGCAGTCCACCAAAACCACAATTGGTTAAACTATCTATTTGTCTTTACTAATTCTGTGAAGGTACATTAATTTAGAAGGAGTTTCTGAAGTTACCATACCTAGTACTAGAAATTCCATAACTTTTTGTCCTGAAAGACGGAATTTTATTTGTAGCTTATTGGAGGGAATAATTCTTGCTTCTCCAGCTAGGTTTTTGATTTTAAAAACTTATTAAAAGCTTATGTATTTTTCCTTTGCAAGTCAGATGGTTCTGCTTATCTGGAGACAGAAAGCTATTTTCTTTCCCAAAACAGTAGTTCAACACACAAGTAAGAGTGGAAGGGTGTGTGTGTGGAGATAACGCTGTTTAGAATTGTTGGAAAACTAACTCTTGAGAAAAGTAATCGTAACTTGAATTGTTTTACTTCTGGGATGAACAGAAAACTGGTGTCTAGGAATTGCCTTGTCTTGTTATAAATAGTGACAAATAGGTTGTAATGTCAGCGTTGGTGAATGTATGCACATGAAACTTCCAGCAAAAGTAGTCACTGCTGTAAATAAAGCTGGATGGAGGATTTTTCTAGGAAGAAGTGATTTCCAAAATGTGCTTCTCTGTGCAGCCCTTTCCAGCTTCTTGAATGCTGGAAATTTAACAGTATCAACGAAAGCGTGTTTATGATGCGCGATTAAAACAGAAGCTCTGTTCCCTTTTTAACACCCACCTCCCACCCTGCCCATAAAAATTTTAAAGGTATTGAATCATTTTTCTCTTTAAGAACAAAAGAGATGAGCATCTTCTAAAGAGGAGGAATGTTCCACATGAAGATATCTGTGAAGATTCAGATATAGATGGTGACTTTAGAGTGGTAAGAGTTAACTTAACTCTCAAGCATTTCTTCTTTTTATGTACTTAAAAGATATTTTTATTTCTAACTGCATTTATCTCTGTTTTCTAGCAAAACACTTCTTTGGAGGCAATAGTACAGGTAAAAAAAATTAATTATTTGAACAATCTTCATGTCATGGTGACAAATATGTGAAAAGTCTAAATTCTTTTTTATTTTAGAATGCTTCAAGTGACAACCAGGGTATACAGTTAAGTGCTGTGCAGGCTGCAAGGTGAGAACACACTTTTCTCAAATATACTGTTTTATTCTTATTTTATCATACTCTTAAATTCAGAAAATACTTTTTCTAGTTAAGCTAGGATATATATCATTTATTGATTTTTAAAACAGAAAACTTGATAAATAGAACTTTACAAAAAAAAAAAATCAAACTACCTAGGTCTTTGAAGTAGTTAAGATTCTCAGCATGTATAAATAAATACCAGGATTTATCTGAGTGCAATGCTTGATGCTTCTCACAAGCAGAGTGAAATATATAATTAACAGGACTGTGAAGTCTTTAGCTTTAAATACAGAAAGAACTGGTGTAATCCTTTTTCTAATTTTGTCATGGATTAGGCCACTAAAACCACTTTTTGCTTTAAGAGGAATTCTATGTAGTTGTGCGTATTTGAGAGGTAATCCTAAAGTACTCTTACGAACTTTGCTTGTATAAATTTAGTATTTTAACTGCTGCTTCATGAGCTACTAGGGGTTGTAGCAGAAAGCTACAACTTTGTTTACCCTTTGTGGTCCAGGGAGTTGATTCAAGTGCGAGGGAATACTTACAGATTGAAGAGAAGTCAGGTGAACTGGAAGTCACTTTGACTTTTGTGAGTTACTGTTCTTTCCATGCTCAGTTTCAAATACATTTTCTGTGCCCATTCACATTGGGCGACTTGCCTTCATTGAAATGTTCCGTCAACTCAGGGTAGCATCGTGCAGAAAACACTTTAACTGTTTTTAAAAATTGAAAATTAATTTAAAATTAAAGCAGCACGGTTTACATTATTGGAAAGACATTGAAGTATGTTTTAGAGATGAAAACAAATCTTTTCAGTCTTGATTGAATCTGTACCATTGTTTTGGTCTGAAGCTGGAACAGGAAGAGTCTAACCTGCAAAACATAACAACTGGAGTGCGAGGAACAGAAAACTGATTACAAGTGCTTAAGAAAAAGCAAACCCCTCAACCTCCCAAAAACCTGAATAGACTGCACTATGATTGTTTTGTCACTGAACAAAAATAGTTATTCTTTGAGTACACTCTTGTTCCGTATTTTTTGTAAGCTTGTATGTGTAAATTGTCTTCACTTGTAAAGGAATCTCCTTTATTGAGTTGGAAGTTGAAAATGCACATCAGATTATTATGAGAATCTTCACATGATCTGTGTTCAGATCCTCCCCATTGCTTAGTTTTCTGAGGTATTTTGTTTTGTAGCTCTGGCTTTTAATATCTTCTTCTCTTTCCCTGTGTGCTACCTTCAACACACCAGTGGTATCTTCCAGGATAAAGCAGCAGTGGAAAGTTGATTTCTAGTTGCTGTGTTCGATCAAGCCTTTCGTGTGTTTGGGAATAGGCTGATCTATGAAGAGATGTAATCTCTCTTCCCACTGCTAGTACAAGTTTGGTACAGCAGCCCAACTTCCTTAATTCCTTTGCTGCAGAAAGGTGAAGCTAAAGGGATTCAAAATTGAACCAAACTTGTGTACTTCTGTTCTTTGCAGTAGTACTTGGTGAATCCTTGCTCTCTGACATTGTATCCTTAGCAAAGAAGAAAAAAAGTTTCTGCCTTTCCCATCAAAACAGCTGGGATCTGTTTATCTCCCTTGGGTGGAGGAGGAAGAAGCTGCAGGAGGGTGTAACTGAATAACGCTGGCAATCTTTGTTTTACTGACTGGTAATAAACTTAAAAAGTAGTCAGAGAAACATAGCAACTGAAATGGGCAATGAACGTAATGACTTAAGTTTTTCAATAGTTCAGTAATTTCAGTTTTGGGGATTAATTATTTCCACTTAAAGCAGAGAAAACAAGTCCTGCTTTGTCTTTGAGAGTATGAGAGAGACACTGGAGAAAAACTTCCCAGCCCAGAAGGTAGTGCAGCACTGGAAGTTTCTCCAGGCAGGCTGTTGGATCTCCATGCGCAGAGGTTTCTGAAACTCAACTGACGGAAGCCGTTACTGACCTGATCTAGCATCAGCAATAGTCCTGCTTCGAGTGCAAGGTTGGACTAACCAACCTGCAGAGATCTTTTCCAGTCATGACTCTTCATTCTGTGGTTTGTCTGTTAAGTCTTGTGTTTCTCTTTTTTCTAAACAGAAAGCTGCTTTCCAGTGATCGCAATCCACCAATTGACGATCTAATAAAATCAGGAATATTACCTATTCTAGTGCACTGTCTTGAAAGAGATGACAAGTGAGTATTTCTAAACCTCAGTGTTTGGTTGTATTGGCTAATGGGCCTATGGTGTCTTATTTGAAAACTCATGTTGTAATAATTTTTTTTTTTCTTACTTTGCAGTCCTTCTTTACAATTTGAAGCTGCATGGGCTTTGACAAACATTGCCTCTGGAACCTCTGAACAAACACAGGCCGTGGTTCAATCTAGTAAGTCCAACAGTATTTGATCATTGATAAAGCACGCGCTGGTAGCTGCCACGAAAATAAGACCATCTGAATGATCCTATAAAGAGCATCCGCACTCCTGTTTCTGTCTCCAGCATGTACACCGATCCACGTGTTAGGGTTGGTCCTTTTATGCGATAGCCAGGATGGTTGAAATTGAGTTGTCAATCACAGGCACGTCGCTGAAGGACCTGCCCGTGAAGTCTCCTGCCAGATGTTCTACCTCTTCTCTGGCAAGCAGCATCAGCGCACACCTGCTTTTGTTCTTCATTTTCTCAGATTTTAAATTCAGTTGGGTTTCCTAATGGTGAGTAATCTCTTCTGGAAACTCATGCCATTTTAGCAGAGTTGATACCTGCTGGTTTCCAGTTTTCGAACTTTAAAAAAACAAACAAAAAAAAAACAACAACAAAACCCCTTGAAACAAAACCAAACAAAAAATCACCCTAAAAAACCTACCTCCCATGGAGGGATTTCCTGTCTTACTCTGAAGAGGGAGAAAAAGATGTGGACCAAGTCATGAGGGTGCCTGACATCGAACTCTCTTCCAAAATCAAGTTGAAGAAAAAATCTTTGTCCCCCATATTTTGAGGAAACTGAAGCATGGAGAGGAACTGGTGTTGGACTTGGAATCTGTCCAGCAAAGCAAATTTTCTTTTGTACTCTAAACGTGTCCTAAAGTTGAAGTACTTCTGTTAGTAAAGCAGAACTAAGTAAGAGTGTCTGCAGACTTTTGGAATGGAGTGAGTAAAACAGCAGAGCTTCTTGAGACCCGTGGAAGAATAAAACATACCAAACCCAAGTTTTTGCCTAAAATTTAAGGAAAAAAAAATCTGCAAAACGGATGTTACATGAGATGACAGTAGCTTTAGTGGTTGGAGTCAGTGTTGTATTGCAGCACACACTGCTGATACCATTAAACATGCTGTGCTTCCAACAATGAGAAGGCACAGAATTATACTTGATTTTTTTGTGTGTTTTCGCCTCCCACAACCATCGTATATTGACTTCTTTTAGAACTACTTGGAACTTTTATTCAAAGTAGTAAGTACGTTTTGCAAATTGTGTGGTGGTGGACTGTTGAAATGTCAATGTTTGTTGCCTGTCTTCCATGACTGACTGTTTCACTTATTTAGCATTGTTAGTGCTAAGCAGTTACAGGTGTCTCACAAACTGTATTATTGGCTTTATATTTAGAAAAAAATATGTACTCATAAGAAAGTTCCTATCACCTTGTTCTCTGTTAAATGGCTGGTTGTGCTTCAAAAAATCTTTAACTGGAAAAATAGATTAATTCTCCCCAGCAGATATGAAAGAATTTAAGGCAAGTACCTTCAGCTTAAGGGATTTTTTTTTTTTTTAAATTGGATGTATTCTTTGAGATTGCATTGGTGGCAAGATCAGTTGCCCTTTGCTTTTAGACACTCTGTGTTAAGAGCCTGTTAACTTTGATATAGTTGGATTTGACCATTATAGTATCTGTCTTGGCTAATACTTTTAACTTTCCTTTTTCCCCTCCCCTCTCCTCTTTCTTTCCCACTTGCATCCTGAATTTTCTTTTGGAAATCTAATTAATATATAATCTGTCCCCTCACCTGTGATCCAGAACCCTTAAACCTAGCTTATCAATGGGTTGAGATGAGTGCCAAATATAGTAATTATTTCTTACAGTGACGATCTGATTTTGCTAGGCCTGCATGGATGCACTATACTATCCAATTTCATAGCTGTAACGTGAAAATATGGTTTATTTCTTGTGGTAGTCTATTTCAATGAAAAAGATGGCCTGTTGTAATCTTTCCAGAAGGACTTATTAATATACTTGCTGGGGATGTTTTTTTTCTTGCATACAGGCGTTGTAAAATACCTTTATTTAGTAAGAAATAAGGAATCTGTTGCGATACGTCATCTGAAGTAAATCAGTCTTTCTTACAAATGGTCATTAAAGAATCATGTAAGCTCACACCTTAGTGCTGAGGATAAAAAAATAACGATCACTTATCTAAGTGTGGTGCATGTAGAAGGTGTTTGAAACATTAGTTTGCATTTCTAAATATTGGGAGCATTCTCCTGTCTGACTTCAACATAGGGCAGAAAAGTGGTGGGGTTTTTAGTGTTGTCTTTTGGATCGCTTTCTTACTGCTCAGTCAGTTGGCTTTTTTTTTTTTGAGGGGGGTGAGGGGAGTGCCACTTAGTGGTAGCACTTCAAACAATCTCTTCTGCAGTGATCAGTTAGGTTATTCTAGTGTGATAACGGGTCTCAAATTGAGTAGAGTCAAAACTTAGTGATATAAAAGGAGACTTCACGCTGAGGAGTGCATCTGCATTAGCTTTCAGGAGACCAAGATGGCTAGATGCGTAGGAGCAGCTACTGTTGCTGTACGTAAACCTTCATAATGGTTATTGAAAGATACTGAATGCCAAGTTTGGGAGCGTTAGGGAAAAGTACACAGTGACTTGGCATTTAGTAGGGTGTCAGTATTGGCAACGGGGGTTCCTCTGGTGCAGTTTACCTTGCATGTTTACTTGCGTATGCTCAGTAAACCAGGTTTCCTCTTGGTAGAGCCCCAGGCGGAGTTACCTACTACAGCGTTGTCCACGCTGCGGTGTATACAGAAGATCCCTCAGCAGTTAGCTTCCTGCATGTGCTAGGACCAGCAACTGGCACGTAGTTCACCACTCGTGAAGATGTCATGGGGCCTATAGGGTATTATAAATCAGTAATACCAAAGCCAATTAAATCCCTGTGCTTCTCTTTACCATTTGCCAGTCAGTAATGTAGATGTGTGCCTGTTGACTATTAGGCTGGCTAATTTGAGTGGATGAGGTTGGTCTCAAACAGTTACTGCTTTGCCGTTCATTCTGATAGATAACTTGGCATAGAATTTATAAATTCAATAAGCCTAACTAAATTTGGAGTATTGACAACCTTCAGTAAATTTGTGAGACTTACAAACAAATTAATTGTTAGGTTATTTTGAGTTACTTTCGTAATATTTTGAAGTGCGGGCTCTCTAAGAAAGTGCAGTAAAGAAAGAATTGTTACAGTGTGTGTTGTTTCAGTGTCATCTGGGAAGTTAGTAAAGTTTGGTAAACTTCAGTAGTTCAGTTAAAGTCAGTAAACAGTGTTATAAACACTTAACCAGGACAAAAATTTCTCATGCAGTACTGAAATTTTATTTAAGAGCTAATTATCTGAACTGATTTGGCTTTTGAGATGTATTTCTTAACAATTGCCATGGCATTTTGTTTGTGTCTTTCAGATGCTGTGCCACTTTTTCTGAGACTGCTGCATTCACCTCATCAAAATGTTTGTGAGCAAGCTGTATGGGCTTTAGGAAATATCATAGGTTTGTGTTACTCCTGCCACTTTCAGTATGAAATTAATAAACTAGGTAACATTCTGTGTGTTAGAACTTGGAGATGCTCAACTATGAGACAGAAGGCAGCTGTTAGACTGGCAGTTGCCCTGTTCTTAACTTATTCCTGTCTTCTCTTTTGTGTATCGATGGTGTGCACCCAGACCCACATGCCTGCACACTTTCTTTCCAGGTACAGGAAGAGGAATTGCTGGCAGACAGACATGCAGATTGTTAAAATACAAACTATTTTGCATTCAGTTCTGAAATTTTGCCTGAGCTTACATTCATTGTGTTTAATTCTAGATAAGTGGTGATCGTTTGATCTTTCATTTGATTTTTTTTCCTCCTCTTGGGCAGGCATTAGCTTTGTGTTTTACGGCCCTGACTGTGTTTGTAGTGCTTGAGGACTAATAGCAGTTCTGACATACTGAGATTTCTACAGTCTTTGATTTTTAGAAATGCCTAGTCCTTAAGAAGCAAAGCAAGAAAATGCACAGTGTTGTAACTGCTTGAAGCTGTTAGTGATCTGTGTGCAGTACAAGTCAGGTGCTGCTTTTGAGGCAACTGTAGTGATTAAAATGTGTTTGTCTTTCAGATTCAAAGAGAGCAGTATCTGTTTTCAGGCAATTTTGAACTGCTCTTGGGATGTTTTAGTATTGACTGTAAACTTTGTGAAGGGATCTTCAGAAAACATTGGGCTATCAATCATTCTTGGTGGTTTGGCATTGTCTACCACCCATTTTCCATTGCCCACCACCCTCCAGCCTGTACAACTGCTATAAATCATGGAACTCTTCTCTGTTAAGAACTGAGCTGTTTTTATAATGAGTAATTCCAAATGAAGCAATTAGGCAGGCAGCTGCAGATCCTACTGAAGCTTTATATAAGTGTATTTATGACAGATGTATCTACAGAGATATGTCTGTCTCTATATATTGATATGCATCTTTCCGATGCCCATATTCTTTAACTCTGTATGCATTTAAAATTACTGAAGTTTTAAGTATTCAGAAGTTAAACTTTTTGTGAATGGCATGGGCTGATCTTTGTCTTCTTAATCCTTTGCTGTCTTAAACAGGTGATGGACCCCAGTGTAGAGATTACGTTATTAGTCTTGGAGTAGTGAAACCACTGCTGTCCTTCATCAGCCCATCTATTCCCATAACTTTCTTAAGAAACGTTACCTGGGTCATGGTCAACTTGTGCCGTCACAAAGATCCTCCTCCGCCGATGGAAACCATTCAGGAGGTGACTGAATTGCTGTCCAGTGTAGCTAAACTGAGATTGAGTATCTGTCTGCCTTAAAAATAACTGTCGGATGCTTCTTTTCCTCCTTAGATCCTTCCAGCGCTCTGTGTTTTAATTCACCACACAGATGTAAATGTAAGTAACGCCACTTAGAGCCAGTTTTGTATTCTGGTATGGTTTTTTAGCCAAAGTATAAGTCTTGTCATAATTAATTTTTTTAAAAAAAAAAAAAAAAAAAAAAGAAAAAAAAAATCTATGATACTGTCTTTCATTATGGCAAACATATCTTTTAACTGCTTATTTTTAAGTATCAGTTATGAATTTTGCCTGGTATTTCTCGGTATCTTTGCAAGTACTTATTTGCGTGTACTTCCCTTACGCTTAGAAATAAAATACAGTTTCAGTTGTATTTCTGTGAACATTAATTTACAGATAAAATACAGGGGTTTTGACTAGCACTTTAGTTTTTCTTTCATTTACTCTGATATTCATTGCAACCTCAAACTTGTGTCTGCTGTGTATGAAAATGTCAACTTCTGAGGTGATAAATATGAACGGTAGGTTATTTTAATAGTGAAGTAAATGTGTGAGACTTAGCTGACCTATTTCATAATTTCAGTATTTTGCCTGAACATAAGTCAGAAATCAAAGTTTGTCTTAAATTTTGTGGGGGAATGTCAAAAAAAAAAAAAATCTTGATGCCATATGATGTACAGCTCATTGGTTCGAGAATGCCAAATGCCTGTAGTTCGACGTTTGCTGGGGCTTTACCTTCCTTCCAGGGGTGTGTCCTTCATATCTTACACTGTCCACTGGTACTTCATGAGAAGAGCAGATGTAAACAAATTGCTTTTATTATATCCAGAATTTAAGCTATAGTTACCAGTTCAGCTGTGGTTTTGGTTTGTTTTTTTTTTTTTTTAATTTCTGTGTGTTCTTTAGAGCTAGCACAGGTTGAACAGCACTTGTGCTTTAGACTTCTGTAGAGTGGAATGGATGAAGTTTGTAAAACAAGATAGGTTTTTACTGTATTGCATCAATTCTAGCTTCACAATGAGAATTGTTTTATATTTTAATTTGTATTCTTTTTTGTAAGCCTTTCTGTACTAATTGCAAACAAATGTTTGTACTGTTAGATATTGGTAGATACAGTCTGGGCACTCTCCTATCTAACGGATGCTGGCAATGAACAGATCCAGATGGTGATAGACTCTGGAATAGTCCCTCATTTGGTTCCTCTTCTCAGTCATCAGGAAGTTAAAGTGCAAGTAAGTTTGTATAACTTTAGGGAAGCGTTGCTCAAAATGTAATACTGGAGAAAGTAGCTGGTTTCTTTTTATGGTTCATGTTAAAGTTGAAAGAATACATTCTCCTGTGTGATACAGCACTTGCATAAAACCTTTTTGCTTTTTTTAACTATTACAGTTTGAAAGTATGTGCTCAGAATTTGCTCAGCTAGAAAAATCTTTAAAACAACTTACAGAAAGCGTTTTGTTTCAGACTGCTGCGCTGAGAGCTGTAGGAAACATTGTCACTGGTACCGATGAGCAGACACAGGTAGTTCTGAATTGTGAAGCTCTTTCACATTTTCCAGCACTTCTGACGCATCCCAAAGAAAAAATTAATAAGGTAAGTAATGGCAGAGATTGCACACAACTGCTAAGTTGTTAATATTTGGCTTAGCTGGTGTGGGTTCCAGATAATGTAGTATGGTAGGAATTTGAGTAATTGACTATTAACACGAGTTTATGTGAAGAGCAGGCTAGTTGCTGAAATTTTTTCTTGAAGTTAACATCTGTAGAAAACTCCCTAAGGAGCCGCAAACTTGTACTTGACAAGAATGTTGTTTCCTGATTCTTCTAATTGAATTTTCATGAAATTAAAGCTTTATCTTATAATTCTGGCTGTTGACTTAAAAATTAGAGTTCTTGAGACGTGAAATGTCACTTTAATTAAACTGACTCTTGGAGGTGATGAAATAGAGATAATTGGATGTCTGTTTGAATGGAGTGTGTGTGTGATAAATGGAATTTACACCAAGTCAGACTGGGGGTGGGTTGTGGGGAATGCGTGTGTGCGCGCGTGTATAGAAGAGGCTTTAAACGGGGGCGCTGATAATGCAGTGCTGATTCCGGAGTGCATCTGAGGCGTGTTGGTAAATTCTGGGGTGCCACTTTACAACATTGCCGATGATTAAAGCCCAAAACAAGCCCACCAGGACAAGCCTAAGCATCCTAAATCTCTAACAGGTTCACTAATGAAAGTGATCCTGTGATCTGATCCAAGAGACTCAGTTGAATGAAACGTGAGAATTTCTGAATCTCGTGTTGAGAGAAATACTTGTCTAAAAAGTTGTCATGCCAGATGAGTTGAGAGGAGAACGGAATTGAGAAGGAATGCCAGAGGGTTTCTAGGGAGAAATTTATCAACTGTAAGATTAAAAAAAGATGATACTCTGAATATACTTAAAATTTTATGTGAAACTTTGTTATTTCTTAATTAGATTCCCACTTAAAAAGGGGATGGGGGGCTCTTAATCCTTGTTTAACGTAAGAATCCAGATACAGTCTTTGACTTAGTTCAAAATGTCAGCTGCTCAAAACTGAGAGGGCCTACTGGGAAAAAGATCTCTTCTTACACAGTTTCCTAGGTCCCTGCTGTTGGTTATTACTGGAAGGAGAGGGTCCTGGGCTTATGGAGAGAATGATCATAAAGGGCCACATAACTTTCTGGTATTCTTGAAAAGCAAATGTTTAAGTAATAGATGTTGCATGTTCTTGATTGATGCTAAGAGAAACATTATGAAGCAGGTCAAGAATGTAAATGTCTGCTACCACTCTCGTGTCTGGAAAACATGATGCGTTTTGGAGCTCATCTGACTGTCAGCTGAAAACTGCTGCGGCATTCATTCTCACTGGTGGAATCAATTACGAGTGCTCATGTGTAGCCGTGTGACTGACTGGGAGTTCAGCTATGTACAGGCAAACTGATAGAATACTTGATTGTGTTTATGATTGGCTGGTGTATGAATTGCAGATCTAAACATGTGCATGTATAAAATCTTGCAGGAGTAGAAATAAAATATGATGGAGGAGGCTATCTGAATTAATGATTTCTCACGTCCGTTTATTTTGCAGGAAGCAGTGTGGTTCCTATCTAACATCACTGCAGGAAATCAGCAGCAAGTTCAGGCAGTAATAGACGCAAACCTTGTTCCAATGATAATACATCTTCTAGATAAGGTTAGACCACAAGAAGGATGTAACAGTTTATTTCCTTAACTGGGGAAAGTGACACTGAATTCCTTGCTTTGTGTTTTACATCATACGTAAATATATTTACATAAATGGGGGGGCAGGAGTAAACTATACCCTTGAGTGTTTTTTGTATATTGCAAGATAAAATAATCACTGTTGATGTTCTTCCGTGAAGTGCTGTGAGATGATGAGTGACACATGTATTGGGGAAGGGAAGCATCACCATTTGGGACTTCAGATACCCATATTTGTTTTCAGTTGTTGGGCGTTAGTGTCTTTTAAAATATTAGCTTCCAAACCACACTGTGCTCCCAGGGATCTGCCCTGTAAGAAAGAAGAATAGCTAAAAGCATGTCTTTAAACAGAAACAGTACAGAAACAGTTTTAAACATCTGTATCTTTCAAAGACTTCCTACTTTTTGCTTTATTCTGTACTTGATTCTTCTTTCCTGAAGTGTGGAAGGAAGCCAGAAGTACCAGCCTTACGATGTGTTAAGCCATGGCAAAGATGCAGTACCTTGCTTCAGTGAAGAGGCGGGGGTTGAGGCTGAAGACATACTCCTCTTCCCTTAAGTAACATAGAGCTGTTGAGAAATAGTTCTGTTACCTGCCAGTTTACTGATCACTGAGAAAAGAGTTGGAGACCTTTCTCTTCAAATTCAGTAAGCAGACTTGAGCGGACTAACTTCAGAGGCAGACGCAGTTATAGTGTGTACAGTGGTTTATCAAAATTGACACTTACTGCTTATCTCTCGCTGTAGTATACGACAGCTCTTGATAAGGAATGGGAGAGAGTGGAGTACTACAGTTTTTATTTACTTTGCAAACAAATTTCCCTTCCTCTGGAAGACTGATCAAAAAATGTGTTTGCAGGGAAGGGATGAACGCTCTGAGTAGACTCAAACATTTGCAGGATTTGTTAGTTAATTCCCTTCTTACTGAAAACTGGTACAGTGATCCTATGCAGAATGGACTGTAACAGATAGAAGCTTTTACTAGAATACTCCATAACATAAAAACTGGAATGATTATTTCTGTTTACATTTTTCTGTTCTATTGTGTTCCTAGGGTGATTTTGGTACTCAGAAGGAAGCTGCTTGGGCAATAAGCAACTTAACGATCAGTGGAAGGAAAGACCAAGTGAGTCAAGCCTTAAGAAAAGAGCCGTTATCTTTCTCGGGTGCATTTGAGAGAGTGCATCAGCTGATGGGTTTAGACTACTTCTGTGCCAGGATTGTGAATGTCTGCATTCTTCTCCTGTTCAGTAACTCTTCCCTTTTCCACAAGGAATTTAAGAGTGAACTTCAGTTGTCGTTGCTGGAATGACCTGAGGTTAAGAATATCTCTGGGGGTTTGGGTGGAAGCTCTTCTCTTAGGATGGCCTGGCAGCTATAAACGGCTGCATTCAGGCTCTGATGAGATTTTTTGGTCCCCCCCCCCCCGCCCCGCTCTGGATAGGAGTGTGGTAATTATAACGGTAGTAGCCGTTGAGTAGAAGTACGCTAGTTTCTTTTAAGCCCAGAATATTAAATTTTTGTAGCAGGGTTTGGGTGGTGGTGTCATTCTTTAAAGTCGAGATTGAAACTCCTTGTCTACTACTGAAAAATTCAGAGCATCTACTATTTATGTGTTCTAGACTTTAAATATATTTGTAACATAATTAATGGATTTTACCTTTTTATGCTCCAAAACAAGAATTTCTGAAAGGGACCGTGACAGAATGCTCTTACCTTGTTGGGTAACCGAGTACTTTGCATGTGCGCTTGTAGCGCGTCGCGTGCTTCTGTCACACTCTTGAGTTTCACTGTTTGCTTTTCTCCCTTTAGGTGGCATACTTAATTCAACAAAATGTAATTCCTCCCTTTTGCAATTTGCTGACAGTAAAAGATGCGCAAGTTGTGCAAGTGGTTCTGGATGGACTAAGTAATATATTAAAAATGGCTGAAGATGAAGCGGAAACCATAGCCAATCTTATAGAAGAGTGTGGAGGTATGAGGCGTAATATTTTCATGCTGGTTTTTGGAAATTGATGAGTTGGCTTCCTGCTGTGTATAGTGCTTTATTGTGTGTTGGCACAGATGTTTTAAGCAAACCTTTTTTAAAAAGTGATTTTTCTCTTGCCTATCAGGTGATTATACTTAGCTTTTCCTAACTGATTAAGTTCATGCTCAAGTCAAATGTGAAGGAGCTGGATTCTGGCAATAAAGTTTATTTATTTATTTTCTAACATCTAGTGTCCTTGACAAATCTCTGTTAATGTGGGGATGATATGCTTACCTTGATCATGCACAGGGCATGTCCAGGTGAATTTGGGGGCCAGGAGGGAATCTATGTACAAGGGTTGCAGAAATATGATAGGTTTAATTAGATAATTAATTGACCTTTTATGCAATTTTTGTCTTGTATGCTATGCATTCCTCAGTCTCTAATGTGTTTCCTCAAATCTCTAAGAAGCTTTTATGCTTTAAGCATGTCAAATGAGTTCAACAGCATTTTATTCATAGCCACTCCATTCCTAGATTTGTTTTTAATTACTCTGTGTGATGAGGCCTTAAGGAGAGGGAGGTTGTTTTACCCAGACTTAGTATTTTACCTGTGTTACATTTCTTGTGTACTTATTGTAGGCCTGGAGAAAATTGAACAGCTACAAAATCATGAAAATGAAGACATCTACAAACTGGCTTATGAGATCATTGATCAGTTCTTCTCTTCAGATGATGTGAGTGTGTAATAGCTCCACAATCTGCTTTTGAGATTGGTTTTGTGTATATGTACAAATATGCTACAAGATAAAGGCAGCAGCTCCAAAGCCTTCTCTGTGCCGGGTTTTTCAGTGAAGAATGAGCGCTTGCTTATTTGAAACTGTTGCTTATCTTGCCGTTCTTCATGAGGAACTATCTAGAGATCCGATGCCTGAATCAAACCTCACCTGTAGGAATTCAAATACTAGACTTGGAATAGTTCTCTTAGCTGTCAGCTTTTGAGGAAGCTTGACATCTCGCATTTGATAAGCTCCATGCTGACTTGAGTACCCAATCTGAGATTCTGCTGCTTAAGAAACAATTTTGAATATTTCAGTAATTTCTGAGGTAGGATGTGCTGATGAAGAATGTTGTTCTCCATTTAAACATGTAATGTAAATCAAAGGAAGATTTTAGATTTGTATGCACTTTAAATCCTAAAAGTTAATTGCATATAAAGGAAATGCAATCATACCAGTCTGTGACTGAAGTGAGAGGGTTTTCTACCTGGTTGAAGAAGTTTGGGGAGCAGATTGCTGCAAAACTGGTAGAGCTCAGTTGCATTCATACCCTGCTGTCCGCCCTGAGGTTTATTTTGTGCTGGAGTTTCATTTTTATGTGAACAATAAGACAAGTCTTGTTTAGCAACTCAAATTTTGCACATACAGCAGGACTTGGAATTTAATCTAGTGTCAGTTTGGTAACCTGTATGTTACCGATTTAAATTGACACTGCAGTTTCAGCTTAATCCTCGCTTGATTTAGTGGCATTGGTCTTCCCTTAAGAACTGTGACAGTTTGTAAACTGGCAGTAAGGATGACGTGTGACTGGCAATGCTTTCTAGGAGTGAAAACTGCTTAAACGAGATGCTGTATAGCCTACCTCCTAAATATTTCGGCCTAAATTATCTTGTCAATACAGTGTGCTTGCTAAATTGACGGAGAAGAATGGCAAGATTGATGGAAGGAAGTAGACTAGATGAAGAAATAGATGCTCTTTAGGATTGTCTGGCTCCCTTTTAGCGGGGCTTTTGTCTTTCTATTCTTACTCATGATGGTCTCGTTCCGTTACAGATTGATGAAGATCCTAGCCTTGTTCCGGAAGCAATACAAGGCGGAACATTTGGTTTCAATTCATCTGCCAATGTACCAGCAGAAGGGTTCCAGTTTTAGAGTGGTATTTTGGAAGTTAGGTACAATGCAGCACTGAATAAAAAAAAAAGGTTTGATCCATCAATCTTGGCTCATGGGATCCGCTGCTGCATTAAATCGGGAAAGAAAATGTGAAGATTTCATTTGGGATCACAGAAAAGCCCAAATGAAGTCAAGATGGCGAGTGGGTGCGAGTGAGAATGAGTGGCAAAATGTAACGAAAAACTTCACACTGAATGCTTATTTAGATTGTTCAAAGAAAAAGGGCTACAGGTCAAAGATCTTCAGTGCCTGAGAAGGAACAATGACTTACTAGAGCAACTGGGGGGAAATGCAGTACTATCATCATCAAGCCTCGTAAGCATAAGAGAATAGGATGCCCACATAAGTCCAAGGAGAATGAGCCCAGGCCTTGCTATGAAGCACCGTGTGAATGGGACAACGTTGAATGAATGTCTGGACTCGATGCTGTGGAGCCAGGCTCGTGTTTCACAAACGGGGCTCTTCGGTCCCGAAGCAGGCTCCTAGTCCTGGAGTGGCGTGTGTACGAGAGTATGGTTGTGATGCTGTATGTGAACGCATGCAAGCTTGATTCGCCTTCAGGGGGCTGATAATAAACCTAGTAAATCATCAAAATGAGTTCATAAGTGTTAACTTACACTGGACACAAAAACAAAGACCGGTTTAGCAGCAGACTCTGGTTTACTCCTGCAGCCTGTGTTTCCTTTTTTTTTTTGTTTATTTTTTTTTTCCTCTTATTTTTCTTTTAGTTATTTTTAATTTCTTTCCTGTATGGCTTATTAGTTGTTTGTAAAGTCAGAATTTCAGGAAGGCTTCCCTGTGCATTTGCACCAGATGAATGTTTGATGTTATGAAAAGCTTTCCATATCATCAGAACTAATTTGTAGATTTTTTGCATGGAAAAAATCATACATTTCCCTTCAGATAGACTGTGTTGCAGTACACAAGTTGCCATAATAGTAGAGAGCAGTAAAGACGTGGTAATAAAATCTCATCCTTTTCATTTTCAAAGATAACATGAAGACCTTTGCATGTGGTAATCTACAGCATAGTTCATTTTTAGATTTTGTTGAGTCCTGTAACCAAATGTTTCTGTTGTGGTAGAATACCGTGCTGTGTTTCAATGTTACTTGTTTTCAAACTTTGTTTTCTATGAAAATGATATGGAAACTTCTAAAAATGAAATTTGGTGCATATGTACTGCCGAATAAAGACCGAAAAAGAGGTGTGAATAGATGTACAAATCAAGTCATGGTTTGAACACCTTTAATATGCCTAATCCAATTGTTTTAGACTCTTTTTATCTTAGATGTAGGCAGCCATGAACAATCTATTTTGAGCCACTTTAGAGAGAAAACTTTGTATTTTTAAAACTTGCACAAAAAGGATGCAAGTGTTTTTATAATTGGAGTAATGCCTCAGTTTTGAGGTTCTGCACACTAAATTAAAGGCGACGTTACAAATTTGTACAAAATGAACTCTTTATAAGGTGGCTCATTGTAGGAAATGCTGTGCCTTCCCCTTTGAGCACAAGTGTTGCATGAACAACAGTTTGCTATAATAAAACATACCAGATTAGCCACCATTAGCATCTATATCTACCTTGTGTTTTAAAATCAACTGGTAATTCTGAAACACTGTAGAATGGATAAAGATTATTTTGTGATCATAACTCTTTGTTGGACTAGAGTATTTTTGCAGCATTCCTTGTCATCAGAAACATGGTTAAAGTTTAAAACTAGAAGCAGCGGAAACTAGCTTGTGAAATTTATCCAAGTAGAGTGCAGGCTAGGCTGTCTTGGGGAAATAAACATTAAAACTTGCAACTGTCTTGTATGTGGTGTGTCTTTGTATATACGCTCCAGTCTTCATCCACACCTGCAGAAGATCACTTGAAGAAAGTTAGAGATGGCTGAATTTTACCTGCCAAATGTCGGTGTGTCGTGCGGTGTGTTAGACAGGCTCGAGGTGAAGAACTGTTTTGGTATAAATATTAAGTAGTCACTAATTTACCTAGTTACGTAGTTTGTGCTCACTAAATAAATTAGAGCTGTTTTCGTATAAAAAGTGGGGAACCCTAAGAGGAGGCAAAATGCTTAAACTGGTGTTTTTAAGGAAGCTGCAGTGCCGTAAGTAAAATACTAACTTCACACTAAAATGTCTTTATGAAGGATATACTGTAGAATATTGATTTATTGTTAGAATCCTCTCTTGTTAGGGGTGGGAGGAGAGCAGATGTTTGTAACAACTCTCACGTTTCCAAAACAGCAGCAAACCCCCATGCTATGGCAAGGTCTGTATTCACTGCCAGTAGATGCCTCTTCTTGGCACTGCCCCTCATGTGGTAGACTCAGAATTGCCTTAAGTGGGTGCTGTTCTAGCTGCAGCCTGTACTTTCTTAGAGGATCACTGGTGGTGGTTTACTGGTTTTGGTGGTTTAAGTGGAAAATTCTCTTCACCTGCTTCACATCCTGTCACTATTGTTAGTTTACCAAAATATGCAAAGCTTAATCACTTCAGCATCCACAGTGTGGCAGTGTTCGGAGTTCTTCAGGAGCAAAACTGAAGTGAGCTTGTCCAGTACCTTTTTTCACAACAGTTGCAGTTTGAGGTAATGTAATTACGTTGTTGGGGAGAAGAGTTGTTTGGGGGGCAAGAAATACAAGAAATAACTTAAATACTTACTGCTCGGGTTATTAAGACTTTAGAAAGTATGAAGGCAGAGTGAGTTACAATAATATAAACTATTCCAGGTAGGATTTTTATTCCAAGGAGCAGCATTGTTGGACCAAATTGGAATTTTGGGATCTTAGGGTTGCACTGGCTGATTTAGCTAGGAGGAGTGCTCCAGAGGGAAGAATAGCATGCTGAATCGAAACGGACAGCTGAAGAGAAGTTGACCCTGTTTCTTTCTTTCCCACTACTGGAAGTGGAATAGCCCCTGACTGTGTGGGCCTTTCAGCGTAGGAGAGCCATTTGCTGGATGCGTGGAGCCTTGAGCAGCGATACGCCTTTCATCTTCCTTCACAGAGTGGTGTCTTCTGGCGGATCATAACCATTCCCAGTAAGTTGTCTACTTCGGCTGTTTTGGTAGTGAAACAGGCTTGTCAGACTGTTTTAAAAAAAATATATATATATATATGGATAATGCATTAAGATATAATGCATTAAGATATCAAGCAACTTAAAAGGGTTTCAAGTAAAATGAAATGCTGGCTAAGGCAACTTAACCAGCCCTGACTGAGAACCTGGTGAATTGCGTGCAAACAGGGCTCTGCCCTTACACAATTTCAAAAGCCAAAGGAAAACAGTGGATGTGCTGGGAAGAGAGAGGGGTGGCTTTGTGCTTTGAAGTGGAGAAAATCTGTACGTATTTCTTAACAACTCCTATCATAGAGTACGTTGCGTAAACTACCAAATTACTTTAGCTGCTTTATAGCTAAGAATGTCTTCATATTAATACTTGTAGACTCGCTGCCACTTCTGACTATAAATGTTTCCTCAGCTCTGCGTGTCACCAAATTACTGGCAGGCATGCTGGTCACGAGGCTGGAAACAATTACAGAAGTCCTGCATCTGGATCAAATAGACTTTATGAAAGGAAACTTAGTAGCAGAAAATGTGTAAAGTTTACAAACTCTTCCTAATAGCAAGTCTTAGCTACTGCCAGAGTGAAACTCAGAAGGCACACAACTCATTGGAAAAGTTAATATTGCTTCAATACCTTACAGGAATGTGACTGGAAACTTAATTTCCATAAAGGAATTGCCACTTTTCACTTGTAAATCCCTTGAAATGGGGGTCCTGTATTTACTCTGCTGGTTTCATGTGCTTCACAGCTGACGGTTTTCTTCAAGCTGTCATTAAACCATCATATGGAAATACCTTTGATATACCATTAAATTTCTGTAAAACAACATTAAAAGCTGCTATTACTAGAAAATGACAAACGTGGGACACTTTAAATGCCAGCTGTTGGCACATGCGCTACAGAAGTTTTGTAGTTTGATGGAAAGGCAGATGGTCAGTAGTCCATATCAGCAACACCAGATCGTGGCATGAAGCAAGTGTGTCATTCCTAGAATGGCAGTTTTTCAGAGTAAATGTTGCTTCATCTCGAATTCTTAATTCTTTTAAGTACCTGGAGTATAAAACAGCATCCATTCTTATTCTGACCATAATTATTTATATTGGAAGTTATTGTCAGAAGCTCCCTTTGTTTGGTCTTCTGCTTCTGTAGCTTCTTCCTCAAGACTTGCCTGGGGTGCTGAGGTGGGCAGTAGAGGGGAAAGGATTACAACTTCTTTTTTTTTAAATTCTATACCCAAGATGAGTGCCTGTGCCATGTGGACTCTTTCAGGCACTGTCATTTTAACTAGGAAGTCTTCTCTGTTGTTGCAGTGTATGTGAGTGTAGCTCCTAGAGTAATGTATCAATACGTTCCCATGCACCCCCGCAAAAATTAAAGTAGTGATGAGCTGGGGGAGCATCTTTGAAGAAACACGAAACAGACGGAGACCTTTACGGGCTTGGGGTGGGGGAGGGAGGGAGCTCTTCCGATACCATGGACAGCTACAGACGTGTGGCCTGAAAAATGCCGTTAAAATGGGAAGAGGAACTGGTAGCTATATAAAAGGTTCCGCGTTGAAATCAAGGCAAAAATCCGAGCGCTTTGTCAGCCTCAGAGGTTTTACTGAAGTGGCTGCCCGTAGTGAAGTTCTGTACTCAGCTATCACAAGTAAAACCCTTGCCTGAGCGACATTGTGACAGTAAAGCCTTACTCCGTCCTACTGTGTTACTTCCCTTCTTACAAGCTTTCATTTTTTTTCCTTAACTACGTGCCCAATTTACCTCTCATTTCAGCTGTTTGGAATCTGTCACAGATTTGGACTCCCTCACTCACACTGCACAGTTCATACTCATTTTGTCACTACCTTTGACAAGGTATTTATGATGAACTAGAAGTGTGCAGTGAGCAATTAGACTTCCGTGGTGGAACCAGAGCCTTGGTTTGCAGGTTGGTTGTATTGTGGACCTGAAGAAGGCTTTCCTTACCTAAAATGTTGTATTTTCACTAACTCTATCCCTTGTTCTAATATGTTCGGTTACAAACCTTCACCTGCTTACACGTTTATCTTGGCTATATGGCATTTTCATTTTTTAGCTGCTGTGAGTTTGTGTATTTTGCCACATTATAGCTTTCTAAGCTTTCTAGAATTGTATAAATATAGAAATGCAAGGGTTTTTTTTTTTACATGAGGTGAACCTCCGAGGTGTGTTCCAGATTACCTGATTTGTACTGAGACACAAACGATATCTATGTTGCTCTGTTTTATTTCACTAGATTTGTAGGATACGTATTTTGCGCTAGCTACGCATCTTCAAAACAGGGCTTGATAGGATTTTTGTATTTCATCTGACTTCAATTGCAGAAACATCTTTTAGCAGGTTATTACGTGCAGGCAGAAGGGGGCCGTCTCAAGCTAATAGTTCCAGAACGGCTCTGGCGTCAGTACGTTGCAGACTGTCAGCTGTGCAGACTGAACACTGGCCCGTTGTCTTGTCCACTGCAATTCCAGATGCAGAATTCTGCTAGAAGATAGTTATTCCCAAAATTCCATTTGCAAAGATTTGCCACTGTGATGCAATTAATGTAACGCTAACAATGAAGCATCCACGTGGTTGCAGCCTCTTCCACAAATCGGGCACAAGAGCAGAATAAACTTCTGCGTGTGAAGATTTGTATATCTGGCTTAATATTACTTTTTCTTGTTCTGATGGTAAATAAAATGTTTGAAGCGACATCTCTGTAATAGGAAGTGGATTACGGATCTGTCAGTGCATGTTCATCTCTGACTTTCTACAAAATGTGCTCTCATCATCTTGACGTACCCACGGCAGGTGGTTTAGTAATGACCCATCTGGTATAATGTGGCATAGTCCTCCAGCCGATGGGCCCGTTCTCTGAAAAACAAGTTCTTTTCTCTGTTAGTCTTCAGACAGTTCTCTGATCAGCCTGCGTGGCTACTTGAGCACAAGGGAGATGGGTGAAGCCACCTTTGTGAGAGAAGGAGACCGGCCCAGGTTGGGAAACTGCCCGCGGGGTTACGGTGGAGGGAGGGGGTAAGGAAGGGAGTTCACAAACCGAGCAGTCTGCAGAAACGGGGGAATGGAGGACGCTGGTCTCTGGTACCATCTGCAGGCAGGATGAGCACAACTGGTAGGGATGTGTCCACCTGTAATTAAGGGTAAGGTCATGATTTAAAAAATGGTTTTGACAGAGAAAGCAACTTTATAAAACCTAGTGACGTCAACTAACAGTCTTCTGGCTTGAAAGGATCAAACTGTAAGGTGGTAGTAAAGGGGGAATTTCCCCAGTTTACCCCAAACTCCTGTTAAACTACCTGTGTAAGAGATACTGATTATTTATGTAGCAAAACAGGAAAATAACAACTAGTGCTAGCTCTGGATTGCTCATATTTTATCTCATTCCAAACACAACAACGAAAAAATATACCTTGCACCTGCAGTCTTGTACTATCCATTCTGATCTATTCCTGGGAATAGTTTGGGTGTGGGAATAAACCAGATGAATGCTGTCAGCAAAGCTTCTCCTGTGGGACGTACGGAATAGTCAAATGGAATATGTAACAAAGCAACACAGCTTGAGAAAGAAATACACCATGTCTGGAGTATGTTTGCAGAATTACCCCAGCTCGCAAGTAAAGCCAGAGTAAGGAGTCTGTGGTGTTTTAATCTTTAACTGGTTTAGGTTCCACAAATCTAAGACAAACCTAAACCACCTGAAACTGGTTGTTTAAAGACCCATATCTATTATTTTAGAATTGAATTCTCTCTAACTTTAGAATTCAGCAGGTATTTAGACTTAGGCTTTTGTCCCCTCACTTTGCTACTGCATCTCTTTGGAAAGGACACAACCTTCATTTAGAAGATCATTTTTAAGACGTCTAAGTCCTGTTCTCAAGTCAGGAACGACCTCATGTTTCTCCAAACCATGTTTTTTAAGGAAGGATTTGTTTTTCAACATCTTAAGTCCCTTTTATGGTAAAATAATAATTGTACTGGAACTTTCTAATTCATAAGGTTTTCTGGATAAATCTCTTAGTTCGTGGTGTCTGGATGGCTGCCTGAGCAGGCCTTGTGAGGCAATGAACGTAGTCAGTATCTCTGGAAGAGCTCTTCCCCGTGTCAGTTAGCATTTTCCTTTTTTCATGGGAAACTTCTCTTTCACGTTGTCTTTCCTGTTTTGAAGGAATATCCCTCTTCCATTTTGCAGTCAGCTGCCTTATGTATAAGGAGACTCTGTGACATCTGAGCTTGTATCCGCTTGCTTGGGAGAAAGACCTTCCTCTGTTTGGGAGTCAGTTTCCTTGCGGATGAAGTCAACACCTTCTTCTCCTTGGGGTTCAGCTGCTTCTTGCTTGAAGGGCAGATGTTCCCTTCTCACAGGGTTCATTCAGTTCCCCCTCTCTGCACATGGCCGTGGGTAGGCCAGCTTCTCCTTGCCGTGAGGAAGGATGCACCTCGGACCACGACGCAGGCAGGCCTTGCTGGGTGAACGCATCCAGAAGTGCTGTGTTCCAAAAGGGAGAGAAGCAATTAACCCTGCTGAAGGCACGTGCAGTGCCCTGAGACAAAAACCTACCTGCGTGCCCAGGAATGCTGCCATCCCAGCCCTGCATCAGGCCCACTCAGAAACAAGTGCTCTCCCAACTACTAGAGCTACTAGTTAATAAATTAAATCCTACATTATATTCTTAGTAAAAAAATCCAAATAGGTGAGTGTCACTAAAAAACTTTTCTATGTTTTTTTTCCTCCTCTGTCACTGAGAGAAAAAAGTCAGGTATGTTTTTTTTCTCCTCCTTCCCTGCCCATTTTGGTAGCAAAAATAAGAACAACTTTACCAACCTCCTTGCATATGCAGAAGCATGATCATAAGGAACATGTATTAGAAACTGTAATTAGATTCAGGTAGCAAAAGTAATCAACAGCTAACAGATTTTGTTAGAAAAATCAGAAACAACAGAAGTCGAAAAATGTATCATTTTTTTGAGAAACCTTGTTCATTTTGAGCGAGTTGAACTTAAATTGCAGTAGCTGTACTGCCACACGTGGAACTGCAGTGATAGAAAGCGCTATTTCAACTTGTTAAGGTTGAAAAACTTCAACGTGATAGCATACAAACGATTTCAATTTAAATTGTTCAATATTCAAAACAGAAGTGGTGTAACTGATATCAGAAGAGATGAATGTAAGGCTAGTATTACCAAACAGAGCTTCATACTACCTTGAGCTGTAATTGTTCTTTTTTTGTACTGTGAACTGCGTGCCTATTAGCTAAACTCTGACGGTTAATTTGTTAGAGCAGGAGTGGTTTTTTTTTCATTACTTGAAACATAATTCCTGATGTTTCCCAGACATTTGTATAAGGTCCTCTAAATACCAGTTAAGACAGATGTTTAGGTAGCTTTTGAATGGTGGTGTATCATGATTTACATTAAAACATTAAATTAATTTCTTTTCCAAATTCACTTGTAAAAGTAACATCTGAAAATAACTTTCCTGGTTTAGTTTAGTGCAGTTCTATGAACTGTAAGTAAATATAGAATAACCTGGAGTATGAGAAGAGTCTACACAACATTAGGTACTTTACTGATGAAATCTTGTGATTTACCAGTGCCCCAGCTGTCAGTAAAGCCCTGTCAGTAACCACAGCCCTAACCCATCCCTTCCTACTGCAATCTTGGGTTTTGTTCAGCAAAAACCAGCAGCTCTCTCTATATTCTTCATTATAATCACCCCATTTCATGTATGGCAGTAGCAAATTTGCTTCACTTAAAATACCTTAACTGTCTTCAGCAGCCAAAGTTGGTAAACATGCTTAAATGGAAACTGAACGTTACCACTTACATTTATATATTTTTATTTCTGTGATTAGTAGCTGGTGGAAGGTCTGGTCCCGCTCCCCCTGAAGCAGATGTCACGAGTTCTCACGTCTTGGTTTCCAGCTTCACGTTGAATTTCTTGCCCAACGGTGAAGAAAGAACCAGTTTGGTGAGGCGTCGGTTACAGTTATCGCACAAGAGAGCAGAAAGCAAGACACAGCTGTGTGCCAAGGCGTTTCCGTTGTAATTTCGTTACCGCTGACGATGGCAGTGAGGTGTCATTCCTCAGCGGCCATTTTCCCCCCTCCTCGCCCTGTGCCTCTCGGTCCCCTTCAAAACGCAGCCAGGCGGGTGCGGGGGTCCCGGCTCCCTTCCCGTCGCCGTGTTTCATGTCACCGTCCCGCGCGGCTCCCCGCCGGCCGTTAACGGTCGCCGCCCGTTTACTTTCGAACCTGAGCGGCCGTTGGGCTCCTCCCGCCTCGCCGCTGC